>JAHHZJ010001890.1:0-139655 GCA_021437245.1 Aegilops speltoides
GAAGGTTGAGGTAGACGATTTCGAAGGTTTCTTGGTTATGTGTTGAAGGATGGATACAATTTGGATGTAGGATTTGCTAGTTTTGGGTGAGATATTATGCTTCCTCCTATCCCAACACCTGATTGCATAACCGGAAAATTTCGGGAGTTTCATAGGTGGGAATTCAAGTAGCTCTTAGGATATCTTTCCGACGGATGTATGATATGAAATTGGGGTTCGGCGTCTAGTGGTCCGCCTATTCACGGTTGGTTTCTGATGGTCTCGTTGTGTCTTAAAGAGTCCTTGGCTATGCCGACTCGGGGGCGCTTAGTATGTCATGTGCCTTTTGCCTTGTACATGATGGTGTTTGTCGATTGAGCCCATAGGCCCCACCACGAAAACTTCGGACGAAATCTCTATCATATGTTTGTTCCGCTTATTCGCAAGCTAGTCCTTTGTTTTGTTTTGAGTTGTGGTATTGAGTTGCTTCAATGCCAAGTGTTGATTCCATACCTTTCGAAATGGTGTTCTCATACATTGATGTGAATACCAATCCTTCTTGATCATCGAGGTTGTCATGTTAATTCTTTTCCAATCGGTGCTTCTCTTGAGATGATCCCATCATTCTCTCCATCCATAAGATAAATTCTAAGTTTTCTCAACGGTGCTTGTTTCATCCGTCCCAAGTTGCCTTTGTTTTCCGCCTCCACCCCTTTTCTTCAAGGACATGATTTCTTAATCAAGTATCCATTTATTCATGTGAAGTCTCTTCATTCTTTTCATGAAGATGCTCAACAGTTTCTAGTTCGTCATTCCTCATTCCTTTCTCTTCTCCGGTGGATTCAAGTCAAGTTTTGTTGATCATACCTTTTCCTCATTTCAATGTCTTCTCATACGGTGCACCTCATTATCATTCTTCTCGCTATTTGTTATTCGGAGTGCTCAAGATATCTCAAGATTCGTGTTTCCACTCGCATTCGTTCAAGCTCTTTCGAGATTGGTATCTCATTCAAGTCATTTAATTCAACGGTGCAACATCTCTTTTAAATCTTTTCAACGGTGTTCTTTTGAGTGGGCCCTAACCCACAGGTCTTTGTCCAGGATCTTACCTGACTCTTCTAACTTTCCTGAGCTATATCCTAAATTCTTCTCCAAGTTTGACGTAAGAATGAGTTATCATCAGTCAAATGCTTTTCTCCAAGATCTTTCAAATTCTTTTCATCGTTGGTTCAACTTTCCCAATTCTCATTCCGGAGTGCCTCAACAATTCTTGGTGGTTCTCATCATCATTCTCATCATTTGAAGACCTAAGAAGAGTTTCTCTTTAATCTTGCTCTATTCTCTTCAAGATTCATGGTGCTAGCTTGTTGCCATCCTCTCATAATTGTTTTCGATTGTGAGAATCTTTTCACCATCCGGAGCATTTTAGGAGTCTTTTCGGTTTCATTCTTTGAAGCCCATCATCTTAGTATTATTCATTCAAGCTTTCAGCTCTCGTTCTCCAAATCTTATCGGTGCATCATTCAAGTATTCTCTAATAAGCTCATGATGTCTTCGATTCGCTTGTATCTAAATCCCCTCAAGTATCTTCATTGTTTTCCAATTCTTCCCGTGAATTGTGCCTTTGCTACGTTCATTTTCAATTCTTACGGTGGTTCTTTCAAGATCTCTCTTCCTTGTTCATCATATCAATTCATTTGTTGTTCCAATCCTCTAGGTGGTTCATGAAGACTTCCTCAAGTTTTGCGCCATATCTATTTTAATCCTTTCTATGAGAATAAGTAGTATGCTAAACCAATTTCTTGTCATCAATTTAATTTGATGAAGGATAAGCATACAATAAATCTTATTCTTATTTCCTTGAGGTGATTCAATTCTTTTCTTTTCCGAGTTTCAACTTTTCACATTATCTCGTCACGGAGATCCATCTAAATCATTGCAAGGATTCACCTTGTGTTTTCAACTTCTCTTTCTTTTCATCATCCTTCTATTGCGGAGTTCTTCATGGAGGCTCTACATGATGGTTCTGTTGGGGAACGTAGTAATTTCAAAAATTTCCTCGCACACACACAAGATCATGGTGATGCATAGCAACGAGAGGGGAGAGTGTTGTCTCGTGCACTCGTAGACCGGGCGAAGCGATCACAACGTAGAGGAAGTAGTCAGACGCTCTCCTCGCGATCCGACCGATCCGGCGCCGTTACTCCGCGCCCCGAGTTCTTGACACACGACAGCTCGATGACGTCCCTCGTACTCGATCCGGCCGAGTGTCGAGGGGAGAGTTCCACAAGACGACGTGGTGACGATCTTGATGTTTCACATCTGGCGAGGTTTCGCCTAAGCTTGTGACGGTATAACCGAGGTGGAATATGGTGGAGGGGCACCGCACACGGCTAAGGAACGATCCATAGATCTAACTTGTGTGTTCTAGGGTGCCCCCGCCCCGATATAAAGGAGCAGGGGGAGGGCGGCCGGCCAAGGAGGGCGGCTAGGAGTCCTACTCCTCTCGGGAGTAGGATTCCCCAATCCTAGTTGGACTAGGATTCGGGAGGAAAGAGAGAGGGGCGGCCCCTTTCCTAGTCCTAGTAGGACTAGGGGAAGGGGAGGCGGCCACCTAGGGCTGGCCCCTCTCCTTTCCACTAAGGCCCACTATGGCCCATTTACCTCCCGGGGTTCAGGTAACCTCCGGTACTCGAGAAATTCTGTTTTCACCGGAACCATTCCAACTCCAAACATAGGCTTCCAATATATCAATCTTTATGTCTCGACCATTTCGAGACTCCTCGTCATGTCGTGATCACATCCGGACTCAACTTCGGTACATCAAAATACATAAACTCATAATAACCGCCATCGAAACCTTAAGCGTGCGGACCCTACGGTTCGAGAACAATGCAGACATGACCTAGAACTATTCACGGTCAATAACCAATAGCGGGACCTGGATGCCCATATTGGTTCCTACATATTCTACTTAAGATCTTTATCGGTCGGACCGCATAACAACATACGTTGTTCCCTTTGTCATCGGTATGTTACTTGCGAGATTGATCGTCGGTATCCAATACCTAGTTCAATCTCGTTATCGGCAAGTCTCTTTACTCGTTCCGTAATACATCATCTCACAACTAACTCATTAGTTGTAGTGCTTGCAAGGCTTCGTGATGTGTATTACCGAGAGGGCCAGAGATACCTCTCCACAATCGGAGTGACAAAACCTAATCTCGAAATACGCCAACCCAACATCGCCTTTGGAGACACCGTAGTACTCCTTTATAATCACCCGCCACGTTGTGACGTTTGGTAGCACCCAAAGTGTTCCTCCGTAAACGGAGTTGCATAATCTCATAGTTACGAGGAACATGTATATGTCATGGATAAAAGCGGTAGCAACATACTAAACGATCGTGTGCTAAGCTAATGGAATGGGTCATGTCAATCGATCATTCTACTAATGATGTGACCTTGTTAATCAAATAACAACTCTTTGTTCATGGTTAGGAAACATAACCATCTTTGATTAACAAGCTAGTCTAGTAGAGGCATACTAGTGACATATTGTTTTGTCTATGCATTCACACATGTATCATGTTTCCTGTTAATACAATTCTAGCATGAATGATAAACATTTATCATGAAATAAGGAAATAAATAATAACTTTATTATTGCCTCTAGGGCATATTTCCTTGATCTCCCACTTGCACTAGAGTCAATAATCTAGATTACATAGTAATGATTCTAACACCCATGGAGTCTTGGTGCTGATCATGTTTTGCTGTGGAAGAGGCTTAGTCAACGGTCCGCAACATTAGATCCGTATGTATCTTGCAAATCTCTATGTCTCCCACCGGACTAAGTCCGGGATGGAATTGAGCGTCTCTTGATGTGCTTGGTCCTCTTGTGAAATCTGGATTCCTTTGCTAAGGCAATTGCTCCAAGATTGTCACGAGAAGATTTTCATTGGACCCGATGCACTAGGTATGACACCTAGATCGGATATGAACTCCTTCATCCGCACTCCTTCATTAGCTGCTTCGAAGCTGCTATGTACTCCGCTTCACATGTAGATCCCGCCACGACGCTTTGTTTAGAACTGCACCAACCGACTCCTCCGTTTAGTGTAAATACGATCCGGTCTGCGATTTAGAATCGTCCGGATCGGTGTCAAAGCTTGCATCAACGTAACTGCCATTTATGAGCTCTTTGTCACCTCCATATCTGAAACATATCCTTAGTCCTTTTCGGTATTTCAGATGTTCTTGACGCCGTCGATGATCCACTCTGGATTACTTTGGTACCTCCTCGCTAGGCTTATAGCAAGGCACACATCGTGTCCTGTACACAGACATTGCATACATGATAGAGCCTATGGCTGAAGCATAGGAACATCTTTCATTTTCTCTCTATCTTCTGCAGTGGTGGGCATTGAGTCTTACTCAATTTCACACCTTGTAACACAGCAAGAACCCTTTCTTTGCTTGATCCATTTTGAACTTCTTCAAAATTTTGTCAAGGTATGTGCTTTGTGAAAGTCAATTAAGCGCCTTGATCTATCTCTATAGATCTTAATGCCCAATATGTAAGCAGCTTCACCGAGGTCTTTCATTGAAAAACTCTTATTCAAGTATCCCTTTATGCTATCCAGAATTCTATATCATTTCCGATCAGCAATATGTCATCTACATATAATATCGTAAATGCTACTGAGCTCCCACTCACTTTCTTGTAAATACAAGCTTCTCCAAAAGTGCAGATAAACCCAAATGCTTTGATCACACTATCAAAGCGCTTATTCCAACTCCGAGATGCTTGCACCAGTCCATAGATGGATCGCCGGAGCTTGCACACTTTGTTAGCTCCTTTGGATCGATAAAACCTTCGGTTGCATCATATACAACTCTTCTTCCGTAAATCCATTCAGAATGCAGTCTTTACATCCATTTGCCAAATTTCATAATCATAAATGCGCAATTGCTAACATGATTCGGACGGACTTAAGCATCGCACTGGTGAGAAGGTCTCATCGTAGTCAATCCCTTGAACTTGTCGAAAACCTTTGCGATAAGTCGAGCTTTATAGACAAGAATATTACCGTCGCCGTCGGTCTTCTTCTTGAAGATCCACTTGTTTTCTATTGCTTGCCGACCCTCGGGCAAGTCAACCAAAGTCCAAACTTTGTTTTCATACATGGATCCCATCTCGATTTCATGGCTTCAAGCCATTTTATGGAATCTGGGCTCACCATCGCTTCTTCATAGTTCGAGGTTCATCATGATCTAGTAGCATGATTTCCGTAACAGGATTACTGCACCACTCAGTGCGGATCTTACTCGTTGATCTACGAGGTTCTGCAGAGAACTTGATCTCAAGTTTCATGATCAACATCATCAACTTCCTCACTACTTGGTGTAGGTGTCTCGTAAACCGGTTTCTGCGATGAACTACTTTCAAGTAAGGGAGAAGGTACTATTACCTCATCAAGTTCCACTTTCCTCCCACTCACTTCTTTCGAGAGAAACTCCTTCTCTAAAAAGGATCCATTCTTAGCAACGAATGTCTTGCCTTCGGATCTGTGATAGAAGGTGTACCCAAGCTGTCTCCTTTGGGTATCCTATGAAGACACATTTCTCCGATTTGGGTTCGAGCTTATCAGGTTGAAGCTTTTTCACATAAGCATCGCATCCCCAAACTTTAAGAAACGATAACTTTGGTTTCTTGCCAAACCATAGTTCATAAGGTGTCGTCTCAACGGATTTCGACGGTGTTCTATTCAGTGTGAATGCGGCCGCCTCTAGAGCATAACCCCAAAACGATAGCGGTAAATCAGTAAGAGACATCATAGATCGCACCATATCTAGTAAAGCACGACACGACGCTCGACACACCATTACTGTGGTGTTCCGGTGGCGAAGTTGTAAACTATTCCGCATTGTTTCAAATGTAGACCAAACTCGTAACTCAAATATTCACCTCCACGATCGATCGTAGAAACTTGATTTTCTTGTTACGATGATTTTCAACTTCACTCAAATTCTTTGAACTTTTCAAACGTTTCAGACTTATGTTTCATTAAGTAGATATACCCATATCCGCTTAAGTCATCTGTGAAGGTGAGAAAATAACGATATCCGCCACGAGCCTCAACATTCATCGGACCACATACATCCAGTATGTATGATTTCCAACAAATCTGTTGCTCTCTCCATAGTACCGAGAACGGTGTTCTAGTCATCTTGCCCATGAGGCACGGTTCACAAGTGCCAAGTGATTCATAATCAAGTGACTCCAAAAGTCCATCAAGATGGAGTTTCTTCATGCGCTTTACACCGATATGACCTAAACGGCAAGTGCCACAAATAAGTTGCACTATCATTATCAACTCTGCATCTTTTGGTTTCAACATTATGAATATGTGTATCACTACTATCGAGATTCATCAAAATAGACCACTCTTTAAGGGTGCATGACCATAAAAGATATTACTCATATAAATAGAACAACCATTATTCTCGATTTAAATGAATAACCGCCTCGCATCAAACAAGATCCAGATATAATGTTCATGCTCAACGCAGCACTAAATAACAATTATTTAGGTCTAAAACTAATCCTCAAGGTAGATGTAGAGGTAGCGTGTCGATCGCGATCACATCGACTTTGGAACCATTTCCCACGCAGATCGTCACCTCGCCCTTTCCTGTAGTTCGCTTAATCCGTAGTCCCTGCTTCGAGTTGCAAATATTAGCAATGTAACCAAGATCAAATACCTGTGTGCTACTACGAGCTCTAGTAAGGTACACATCAATAACATGTATATCACATATACCTTTGTTCACCTTGCCATCCTTCTTATCCGCCAAATACTTGGGGCAGTTCCGCTTCAAAGGACTCACCGCTTAAAGAGAAGCACTCATTTCAGGCTTAGGTCCAGACTTGGGTTTTTCTCCGAGCAAAGAACTTGCTTGCTGTTCTTCTTGAAGTTCCTTCTTCTTTCCTTTGCCTTTCTTCTTGAAACTAGTGGTCTTATTGACCATCAACACTTGATGCTCCTTCTGATTTCTACCCGCAGCCTTTAGCATTGCGTAAGAGCTCGTATAGTCTTTACTAACCCTTGCATATTATAGTTCATCACGAAGCCTTTGTAGCTTGGTGGCGGTGATTGAAGAATTTCATCAATGACACAATCATCCGGAAGATTAACTCCCAATTGCGTCAAGTGATTGTAGTACCCGATATTACGAGTATATGCTCACTAATGTAACTATTCTCCTCCATCTTGCAGCTATAGAACTTATTGGAGACTTCATATCTCTCAATCCGCATTCGTTGAATATTAACTTCAACTCTGGAACATCTCATATGCTCCATGACGCTCAAAACGACGTTGAAGTCCCGGTTCTAAGCCGTAAAGCATGGCACATCGAACTATAGAGTAGTCATCACTTTGCTCGCCAGACGCTCTTAACGCGTCGGTTGCATCAAGAAGAGTTCGCACCTAGCGGTGCATCCAGACGTAACTCTTACCGCAGCAATGAGGATGATCCTCTCGTTACGGACCCGATCCGTGTAATTGCTACCATCATCTTTCAACTTTGCTTTCTCAAGGAACGCATTAAAATTCAACGAACAACAAGACGAGCCATCTATCTACAATCAAACATAAACAAGCAAGATACTATCAGTACTAAGTTCATGATAAATTTAAGTTCAATTAATCATATTACTAAAGAACTCCCACTTAGAAAAACATCTCTAGTCATCTAAGTGATCACGTGATCCAAATCAACTAAACCATAACCGATCATCACGTGAAATGGAGTAGTTTTCAATGGTGAACATCTTATGTTGATCATATCTACTATATGATTCACGCCGACCTTTCGGTCTCCGTGTTCCGAGGCCATATCTCGCATATGCTAGGCTCGTCAAGTATAACCCGAGTATTCTGCGTGTGCAAAACTGGCTTGCACCCGTTGTAGATGGACGAGAGCTTATCACACCCGATCATCACGTGGTGTCCGGGCACGATTTAACTTTGGCAACGTGCATACTCGGGAGAACACTTCTTGATAATTTAGTGAGAGATCATCTTATAATGCTACCGTCAATCAAAGCAAGATAAGATGCATAAAAGGATAAACATCACATGCAAATCAATATAAGTGATATGATATGGTCATCATCATCTTGTGCTTCATGATCTCCATCTTGCGGCACCACCATGATTACCATCGCCACCGCGCGACACCTTGATCTTCATCGAGCATCGTTGTCGCCTCGCCAAACTTATGCTTCTACGACTATCGCTACCGCTTAGTGATAAAGTAAAGCATTACATGCGATTGCATTGCATACAATAAAGCGACAACCATATGGCTCTCGCCATTGCCGATAACCGGTTACAAAACATGATCATCTCATACAATAAAATATAGCATCACGCCTTGACCATATCACATCACAACATGCCCTGCAAAACAAGTTAGACGTCCTCTACTTTGTTGTTGCAAATTTTACGTGGCTGCTACGGGCTTAAGCAAGAACCAGTCTCACCTACGATCAAAACCACAACGATATTTCGTCAAATAGACTCCGTTTAACCTTCTCAAGGACGGGCGTAGCTACACTCGGTTCAACTAAAGTGAGAGAGACAGCACCCACCGGTCACCTTTAAGCAACGAGTGCTCAGCGGTGAAACCAGTCTCGCAGAAGCGCACGGCGTAATGTCGGTCCGGCGCTTCATCTCACAATACCGCTGAACCAAAGTATGACATGCTTTGGTAGGTAGTATGACTTGTATCGCCCACAACTCACTTGTGTTCTACTCGTGCAAAACATCAAACCATAAAACCTAGGCTCGATGCCTTTGTTGGGGAACGTAGTAATTTCAAAAATTTCCCACGCACACACAAGATCATGGTGATGCATAGCAACGAGAGGGGAGAGTGTTGTCTACGCCCTCAGAGACCCAAGTGGAAGCGATCACAACGTAGAGGAAGTAGTCGACGCTCTCCTCGCGATCCGACCGATCCGGCGCACGTTCTCCGGCGCTCGAAGTTCTTGACACACGACAGCTCGATGACGCCCTCGACTCGATCCAGCCGAGTGTCGAGGAGAGTTCCGTCAAGACGACGGCGTGGGACGATCTTGATGTTTCACTGCGCAGGCTTCGCTTAAGCTTCATGACGGTATAACCGAGGTGGAATATGGTGGAGGGGGCACCAGACACGGCTAAGGAACGATCCGTAGATCTAACTTGTGTGTTCTAGGGTGCCCCCTGCCCGTATATAAAGGAGCAGGGGGAGGGGGGGCCGGCCAAGGGGAGGCGGCCAGGAGTCCTACTCCCTGGGAGTAGGATTCCCCACAATCCTAGTTGGACTAGGATTCCTGGAGGGAAAGAGAGAGAGGGGCGGCCCCTTTCCTAGTCCTAGTAGGACTAGGGGAAGGGGAGGCGCGCCACCCAGGGCTGGCCCTTCTCCTTTCCACTAAGGCCCACTATGGCCCATTTACCTCCGGGGTTCAGGTAACCTCCTAGATTAAATTCTGTTTGCCACCGAACCATTCGAACTCCAAACATAGGCTTCCAATATATCAATCTTTATGTCTCGACCATTTCGAGACTCCTCGTCATGTCCGTGATCACATCCGGACTCGAACTTCTTCGTACATCAAAATACATAAACTCATAATAACCGCCATCGAAACCTTAAGCGTGCGGACCCTACGGTTCGAGAACAATGTAGATATGACCTAGAACTATTCACGGTCAATAACCAATAGCGGACCTGATGCCCATATTGGTTCCTACATATTCTATGAAGATCTTTATCGGTCAGACCGCATAACAACATACGTTGTTCCCTTTGTCATCGGTATGTTACTTGCCCGAGATTCGATCGTCGGTATCCAATACCTAGTTCAATCTCGTTACCGGCAAGTCTCTTTACTCGTTCTGTAATACATCATCTCACAACTAACTCATTAGTTGTAGTGCTTGCAAGGCTTCAGTGATGTGTATTACCGAGAGGGCCAGAGATACCTCTCCGTCAATCGGAGTGACAAAACCTAATCTCAAATACGCCAACCCAACATCCGCCTTTGGAGACACTCGTAGTACTCCTTTATAATCACCCGATTACGCTAGACGCTTGGTAGCACCAAAGTGTTCCTCCGTAAACGGAGTTGCATAATCTCATAGTTACAGGAACATGTATATGTCATGGATAAAAGCAAGAGCAACATACTAAACGATCGTGTGCTAAGCTAATGGAATGGGTCATGTCAATCGATCATTCTACTAATGATGTGACCTTGTTAATCAAATAACAACTCTTTGTTCATGGTTAGGAAACATAACCATCTTTGATTAACAAGCTAGTCTAGTAGAGGCATACTAGTGACATATTGTTTTGTCTATGCATTCACACATGTATCATGTTTCCGGTTAATACAATTCTAGCATGAATGATAAACATTTATCATGAAATAAGGAAATAAATAATAACTTTATTATTGCCTCTAGGGCATATTTCCTTCAGGTTCGTCAAGGGTTCCTTTCATTCTTCATTTGTTCTTCAAGATTTCTCTCGAAGTTATGATCCGCCAAGCTATACTCAAAATAAGCATGGTGCTCAACACATGTTTTGTTTTGAGGCGTTCAAGTATTCTTCTTCTTGCATTCCAAAGTGCAATCCCTTCGATCTTATCGTTTGAGATGGTGTTATGTCACTCTTGACAATTTCCTTCTTGTTTCATGATTCATATGTTGTCAAGAATGAGGTATTTTTAAATCCATCAATCTCTTCGTTGGAGTTATCTTGGTAAAGATTTCACCGAAAGCCTTCCCTAAGGAATAGTGGTGCTTATCAATGATCCAAGTTATATCTCTATCATCATGGTGAAGAAGTTTTCATCTCTTTGGTGCTCTCAATCAAACCAATGGTTTCCTTTAGTGGCAGAATTTCACCTCAAGTTTTGAGATGTTTACATAAGCCCACAACAAGCTTGTGCTTCTCGTTGTTGATTTTCCAACAATTCCATTCGATTCTTCTTTGCAAGGGTGCTTTCCGAGCCTATTTGTGGCAGAAGTTGGCATTTTCTTCCCAGTCTGTTATTTCAATGATTTATCTTCTATTCTTTCTTCCGAAGGCATGGTGATGTTGCTCTTTTCACTCATCATCTCGAATTGTGAGGATCGTGTTCTTTTCTTGCTTATCCATTTAACCGGAGTGTTGTGTTCTCATTCAAGTTCTTTCATCTTATCAAGTTTTGCCACTCTTTTCAACCTGAGTGCTGTCTGAAATCTTCCTTACCCCTTGTGCCATTCTTTCAATAGTTTCGGAGGCAGTGTGTTGTTCATTTCATCAAGTATCCTCTCATCTTGTCAAGTTCATGTTCAATTCCTTCCATGTTCAACCGGAGTGCTGCTCGAATTTTTCCTCTCCCATCTTGTTTTAACCGTAGTGGTTTTGAATTCTATCTTGTCCATTAAACTCTTGATTCATGTCTTTGCAACCTTCAATTCCTCGTAATGTTCCTTGTTCCTCTTTTCTAACGGATTGTTTGCAATCTCGTTCATCTCTGTTGTACTCTTTCTTCTAAATTGCTCAACCTCTCAAGGTCCGTGGTTTCACTCGTTTGCCGAAGAAGCAACTTAGTTTTACCTCTCCTCATCCTCTTCCTTTTCCCTCCGGTGCCATGCTAGATCTCGAGACGAGATCCTCTTGTAGTGGTGGAGTGTTGTAACGCCCCGAGACCGACGCTCCAGAAGACTTCCAGCTATTCCGAGATTCGTCGTGTGATTTGTTTTGTTCGTTGCATTCATCCTTGCATCATGTTGCATTTCATCATGCTCATCATGTGCATTGTGTGTTTCATGCATGATCACCCCTTGCATCACCCCTCCCCTCCTTCTCTTGCTTCTATTTGGCAAGTACCATTTTCACTCCTCCTTTAATGTTCATCTCTTCCTCACAATTCAAGCATCATGCCACTCACCTCCTTGCCAAGTTTCACCTATTTTGGAGCTGGTTTGGTTGGGATAAAAAATGCTTCAAGTTGGAACCTAATTCAAACTTGGAATATTTTTTGGCCTTTAAAATTTCCCAAAACAGTTTTATTGAATACTACGCAAATTCAGGACCTTGAGAATTCTGTCACATCTCTTAAATCCTCCCAAATCCCCCTCTGGTTTTCCTTTTGTTTTCTGTCTGAAGAAAAACGAAAAAGGGAAAAAAAGGAGGAGAAGCCCACTGCCTCTAAGGCCCATCTGCAGCTTAGCAGCCCAGCCTGCCCCCGCCGACCGAACCCTAGCTAATCCTCTCGATCTCACCTCTCCTCTCGTTCCTCGCTAGCGCCACACCCCTGCGCCCGATCCCCACGCTGCAGCCTCGACCCCTTGCTCCCTCGATCCCCTTGCCTCCTCCTCCTCGATCCAGCCCGAAACCACCGCCCCATCAAGGCCTCCACCCCAAGCCCCACCTCCTCACCTGCGACCGCACTGCGCCTCCACCTCCTCGCACGCCCGCCGCCAGCCAGCTCGCCGCGCCTGCTTCTCCTCCCGTGCCTCACCACCCCCTCGTGCCGACTAACGAGCTCCCGCCGCCGCGCCCCGCAAGTCGTCGGCGCTCCCGACCGCCTGCCGGCCCGTGCTGAACACGGGCAACTCCGTGAGCTTCCCGAGCTCCAGCAGCTCCCGCTGCCATCTGAGGCCAACTCCGACGCCTCTACCTTGCGTCGCCGCTTCCGCTTCTCGCGCTGTGACCACGACCCCATCTCCTGCGCGAGACCCGATCGCTGCCGCTCTGCTCAAGCGCCTGTCCCCGAGCTCGTCCGCCTCCCAAGCCGCCACCTTCACACCTCCACGCGGTTCCCCTCGCGGTACCTCTCCGAGCAGGAGCTTCGCCTCGCTTCACGCCAAGGCCGACGCTGGCCACTTCGCCCTTGCCGCTTCGCCGCTGCAGCCCAGCCGCGCCTACGCTGCGTCGTCCCCATCGACCCAGCGATCCCACACATGGCCTCGGCCTCGAGATGTTGTCACGGTAACTACCCGAACAGGAGCAATTTTGGATACGCCAAGACCGAACCCGTCTGGTACCTTCGGATGCGCAAGTTTGACTACATGGACGCCACGTTCCACTACGACATGCACCACTACTACCGCCGAGGGTTTCGTCAAGTTCAACTACATCGACCACAAACGTGAACGACTACCGCCGCCGAGACCGCAAGTACCACGATTTAACATGTACAACTACCGCCGCCAAGATCGCGAGTACCTCTTCCGTCGCCTCGAACGACTACTTCCACTACCGTCGGCCGTGAACGACTACTTCCTTCATTTAACTTGACCCGTTCAAAATGCACGCTTCAAGGTATAACCCCGAGGCGACCGCCGTGAACGAATGCATGTTGTATGAGATGCCCGTGTTTGCTCCGCGCCCGCTTGTCTTTGCGTTCCTCCTCGCTTGCCATGCCGCCGAACCGGGAACCCGGTAGTCGGAGCACCCCACCATCTTTTGCATGTTCCGCACATCCGCACACTTGCTCTTTTGCACCGTATCTCAATGAGTTATCGGATCATCGGAATGTTGCCGCGGCACCATTTTCGCTATCGTTGCCGTGGCACCATATTCGATTATCGCTGCCGTGGCACCCCTTTCGTTCCGCCATGGCGACAAATGCTTCATAACATGCTCTTGTCAACATTTTCATAAAATTGCATAAACTTGCATATGTCATCCGCATCATGATAACAACAATTAAAATGCTTAAAATTGTTGTTGCTTTAAATTGCTAAATGCATATGGGGATTTACCGGATTTGTTGTTTTTATATCCGGCCCCATTTAAATTGTTTAGATGGTTTAGTTTTTGTTATGCTTCACCACTTGCCATGTTAACCAACATTTAATATTGTTGAGTAGCATAACCGAGAGAGAACTAAATAATTGATGTGGTGTTTTGTCAATATGCAACTCGTTGCATATTGAGCTCCACTTAATTTGTAATATTGTTTGTTGCCCTTTGCCATGTCATCCTCATTAAACCGGACATGCATCATACTTGTTTGTGCATCATGCTATGCTTATGTGATGGTGGTTTACTATGTTGTTTGCTTCTTTCCGGGTTGCTTCTCTCGCTAGCTTCGGTTTCGTTCGGAGTTGTGAGGATTCGCTCGACCACGTCTGCTTGTCTTCTTCATGGAATCGTTCTTCTTCCTTGCGGGATATCGTGCAAGATGATCATACCCTCGAAATCACTACTATCTTTGCTATGCTAGTTTGCTCGCTCTTTTGCTATGCCAATGCTACGATGCCTACCATTTGATTGTCGGCCTCCCAAATTGCCATGTCAAACCTCTAACCTTTGACACCATTCCTAGCAAACCGTTGATTGGCTATGTTACCGCTTTGCTCCCCCTCTTATAGCGTTGCTAGCTGCAGTGAAGTTGAAGATTGCTCCATGGTGGACATGGTTTATGTTGGGATATCACAATATATCTTATTTAATTAATGCATCTATATACTTGGTAAAGGGTGGAAGGCTCGGCCTTATGCCCGTGTTTTGTTCCACTTGCCGCCCTAGTTTCCGTCATATCGGTGTTATGTTCCCTGATTTTATGCGTTCCTTACGGTTGGGCTATTATGGGAACCCCTTGACGATTCGCTTTAAGTAAAGCTTCTCCAAAGAATGCCCAACATTGGTTTTACCATTTGCACTAACAACCTACCACCTTCCCTTGGGTTCGCAGACTCAAGGGTCATCTTTATTTTAACCCCGGGCCGTGCTCCTCGAGTGTTGGTCCGAACCGAGCTACTGCAAGGGCCACCTCGGGAAACTTGAGGGTTGGTTTTACTCGTAGCTAGTCTCATCCGAGTGTGCCTCGAGAAAGAGATATGTGCAGCTCCTATCGGGATTTGTCGGCACATTCGGGCGGTGTTTCGGGTTAGTTTTACCCTGTCGAAATGTCTTGTTGTACCGGGATACCGAGTCTGATCGGAGTGTCTTGGGTGGAGGTCTATTCCTCCGCTGACCGTGAGAGCTTGTCATGGGCTGTTGGGACACCCTGCAGGATTTGAACTTTCAAAGCCGTGTCAGCTGTTATGTGGCAGATGGGAATTTGTTAACGTCCGGTTGTAGAAGACCTGAAGTTGACCTTAATTAAAATACATCAACGTGTGTGTAACCGTGATGGTCTCTTTCCGCGAGTCCGGAAGTGAACACTGTGTTGGAGTTATGTTTGACGAAGTAGTTTCGGGATCACTTCTTGATCATACTTTTATCGACCGTGCTTTGCCTTCTCTTCTCGCTCTCTTTTTGCGATTGTAGCCACCATATACGCTAGTCGCTGTCGCAGCTCCACCTCATTACTCCATCCTTCCTATAAGCTTAAATAGTCTTGATCTCATGGGTGTAGATTGCTCGAGTCCCGTGGCTCACCGGATACTTCCAAAACCAGTTTGCGGTGCCTATGTTAATGAAAGCGGTGACGCTACTAAGCTCAAGGAGGAGCTCGATGAAGATCTTGCCCTTTGTGTTGTTTCGCTCTAGTTGATCAAGAGTGGAGCCCAGCTTGGGGTCGATCGGGACCTTTGTCGATTTGGGGTTCTTCTTTATTTTGGTTCCGAGTCGGACCTTGATTGTATCTGGATGATGTAATGCTTTATTCATGTAATTGTGTGAAGTGGCGATTGTAAGCCAACTATGTATCTCTTTCCCTTATGTATTACATGGGTTGTGTGAAGATTACCTCACTTGCGACATTGCTTTCAATGCGGTTATGCCTCTAAGTCGTGCTTCGACACGTGGGAGATATAGCCGCATCGAGGGCGTTTCAGTTACACAGAGTCGGTTACAATGGTAGGAGATCTCCGTATCCGTATCGCCAAGCTTGCCTTCCACGCCAAGGAAAGTCCCATCCGGACACGGGACGAAGTCTTTAATCTTGTATCTTCATAGTCTTGGAGTCCGCCGATGATGATAGTCTCGCTATCCGGACACCCCTAGTCCAGACTTCTCAAGAGCCCTCTGAACCAAAGCTTCAATGACGATGAGTCCGGCGCGCATATTGTTCGGCATTGCAAGGCGGGTTCCTCCTCGAATTAATCATAGAAGATTGTGAACACCAGGATAGTGTCCGCTCGCAAAATAAATTCCACATACCACCGAGAGAGAATAATATGTACACAAGTTCAATCTGCCGACGATTTCGTGGCATGACATCATGCCACTACCAAGACTTTACTTGAATCGCTTTTATTATACCACCTCGGTAGGCGTTTAGCGGGTTTCTTGGCACGCCTTGTCGGCAGCAGATCGTGTTCCCCTTATTCCGGATTCCCATCAATACGGACGTGGGTAACCCAACGTGCCGTTGCCATGCCCCTCTATCGGCGAGTCCCAAACGGTCACGGGATGGCTCTTGGTATTCTCCTCTTTATAATGGGACCAAGGCTCGCTTTTCTTCAATCCTCAATCGGATCTGCCCCTCGAGTTCCAACACCCGAGCCTCAGATTCGTGCGCCTCGGACCTTCAACGATGTCCGACCACCCTGAGGGCGGTGGATGCCCTCCTCCGTCACGGAAGAGGACGCTAAAGCTGAGAGAAGCCAAGTACCGACTTACGAGATTTCGTGATAGGTTGCCCGCCAAAGGGCAAGTCATTCCCACCCGAGCCCGGCGAAAGGCGTGTTTGTGTCTCACCTCCGTCGGGGTTTAGGCTTCCCGATGGATCCTTTTGTGAGAGGGCTCATGTTTTACTATGGGTTGGAATTCCATGACTTGGCTCCAGAGTCCATCCTCCACATCTCATCATTCATTGTCGTCATGAAGCCTTCCTCCGCACTACCCTCACTTGGCTTGTGGCTTAAAACCTTCAACGTGGAGCCAAGATGATCGAGGGGCGCCAAGCAGAGTCTTGGGCGGGCGGTTGTAAGGGAGGGCTGATGCTCCATGGCCCGAGGGCTCTTTCCAGAGGAGCTCGGCTTGGCAACAGGTGGTTCTACATAACCGCTCCCTGTGGGCAAGCAGTGCCGCCGCCCATCTTCCGCGGGCCCTCCACGGCGGTGATGTCATGGGTCAGCCAAGGGCTCAACTAGGGGCCGCTGAAGGACGTACCCCTATTGCAGGGCCGGATTCGAGACCTCCAAGAGAGGGAGATCAATCTGGTCGTAGTGATACAGGTTATGCTGATTCGATGTCTCCTGCCCTGCAAGCGTCGCCCCTCCGTCTGTGGGAGTTCAATCCAGAGGGGCCACGAGCTCTTCAACACTTTATGGGTACGACACCCGTGGAGATGTATAAATCGTTCTTCAGATCACAAGAAGTGTGTCCGAAATTGACCGAGGATGCCGGTTTAAGCTGCAATCGCCCGGATGCTCAGGTAAGTAGCCCTGTGTCCGGACACACCGTTTGTTTGCGCCCTCTTGAATTTGCTTTTTAACCAATCATCCCTTGAACAGGAGTGGACAGCGCAAGTGAAACTGATACGGTGTCCGGCCCCCCTCCCAGAGACCGCGCCGGATCCCGGCTGGTCAGATGTTGAGGTTGCGCCTGTAAGAAGGCGAAGGAAAAAGAGGAACTACCGCCTACCAAGGAGGCTTTTGAGAAAGGGGGATCGAGAATCCTCCTTCCAAGGGGAGAAGAGGACCGCCTGAAAACCCGAGGCCAAGGCCTCAAGCGGGGAAGAGATCTTCACAGAGGGTCCTGCGTCCGGGAGGCCCCGCCGCACTATCTCCCTAAGGAATCAGCCTCCAAATGAGCCGTAAGTGGAAAAAGGGGGTTCTGTGATAAGAGACATCCCTATTTTTGCTTCTGAGGATAACCGAAGTTTTTACCTTGTAGTTCGGATCTTCGTCCTTCTCAGATGAGCTCGTCTTCGGGGGACCTTCGTCCGGAGATGATGGAGAGCGAGACGCCTCCATCTGCCGCACCGTTAGGTAGGGCGGACGATCCCGAGGTGTTATCACGGAGGGTATCCCCGAGTCCGGCAGGGCCGGACAGTTCCGCACCAATTGGTGTGTGGCCGGGGGAGCTGAAAGATCTGCTTGAGAGGGCGTCTATCTCAGAAAGTCAGCATGCATTGATGAGTATGGTGATTGGAAGAATTTCGTCCGCCGGAGGCGGGTTGCATGATGCTGTCAGAAGTTTGCTGGCGGGGTTTGAGGTACGTAAAAATGACATACCTTTTGATAGTTTTACACATAAAGTGCGCCCTGTATAGATAGTAGCCCCTGAGACTCGATATGTTGTCGAAAGCAATAGCGTGCCGAGGATCAAAATCGCAGGTATTAATTTTCGCCTTCCCTATGCAGGTGGCGGATAGTCCGGTGGCCAGCCAGACTGATGGAGTTGTCGAACTAAAGCGGCAACTCGACGTTGCGGATGCGGACATCGCGCTAGTCAATAAGCGACTTGACGAGTCACAAGGTAGGTTTTTTCTCCGTGGTCACCTAGTAAGGGAGCTGAAGCCCACTCCTTACAACATGTGTGCTTAATGCAGATGGTGCCGCTGCTGTGGAGGGCCTTCGGGCAGAACTTGCTCTAGCCAAGGAGCAGGCCAGAAGGAGTGATGCGGCTGCCTCAAGGGCAGTCGAAGAGCTAGAAGCCGAAAGGGCTGCTCACTGCCAAAGCAAGGAGGAGATGGCCGAAATGGCCGTGAAGCTGAAAGATGTTACCGACCGCTATGAGGTTCTTGAAAAAGAACGCCGAGTGGAGCAAGAAAGCCTGAAGAAGGCCACCGCCGAAGCCAAGGATGCCCGTTCGGCAATGAGGGCTATAAAGGAGGAGCTGCGTCAGGCCGGAGATATTGCGGCTGGCAAGCCTTTTCTGCTGCGCATGAGGTTCACAGATCCGAAGTATGCTCAGCTAGGCCAGTTGTGGGGTCCGGAGGATCCTTATATGGATTTAGCGGCGAGTGCGGCGAGTGCGGCAGATGCTGTTGTGCACTTCCGAAGTCAAAAGGATCACGAGACGGAAGAGCTTTTTTGGTCTCAATTCCACAGCCTGGAGCGTTCACTTCCGCTGACTGATCGGTTGGCTGAGTGGGCTGAGCTGAATAGATTGTCCGGACTTGCCATGACGGATATCGTGGCTCATGTCTGGCCGGATAGGCCCAAGCCAAGAGTTATTTCGCTTATTGCAGCAATTCCTTGGGGCGGTGCGCATATCAAGGCAATGAAGCGGTCGGCCTGCATAGAGGGTGCACGGATGGCCCTCGCCTGTGAAGACATATGGACGGAGATGGATGCCACCGCTGTTGCAACCCGGTTCGGACGAGAGCGGTTACCCGCCGAGCACTATTTTGGGAAGTTCTGCGTGGTGCTCATGTAATAGAGTCGCATGCTCAAAAAATGTCATGTTCAAATGATCTTTATCTTTGTAAAACGATATTTATAATATAAGCGCTTTTTACACTTGTGCGCTTAAGTATTGAAATATCTCTGTCGGCCGTTAATGTATACTTGTGTATAACCCGAAGATGGCAGTTCGGCTTCAAATTTCACACACATAGTGCGGGGTGTTTGCAAAGTAGCGATTTTCACACTTAATCCAACGCCTTGGTCCTGTGAAGGAGGTGGTAGCATAGCAAACGAGGCAACCGGACTATAATGCTTTATCACTTTCACTTAGCCATAGGAGTTCAAGGTGGGGCTACGATATAGCCCCTAGGGGCACCGCGCTCCAGATTTGGGGCGCGTGTGTGCTGACCGAAGCGTCCTTCGTCAAAGCGGAGGAATTCTAAACATTCCGGAGGTCGATCGAGTGGTCGACTCTCTCGCTACATCATGATGATCTGGCCGCTTTCATCGAGGTGCTCACCCGCCAAACCGGGCACAATCGCAGAGTTCTCCGGTGCCGTTAGCCAATGATACGGAACGAAGGTAGCAAAACACGGAGCCGCAAACCCAACATTTGACCAAAGACATGATTCGAGCTGATGCATGTAAGGCCTAATTCGAGACGCCAACACTCTCTCGAGGTGTTCGGTCTTTATGATGACAAAAGCAGATCATTGCCCTAAGCCCCTAGTGTCCGGTACACGCGAGATCCTCCGACGCGCCGATGCCAAAACGCCAACCTCTCTCTGGTTATGATGAGAAACCAGGGATGTATAGCAACACGAGACAAGAAAAAGGTTTACGCAGGTCTTAATCAAAAGAATCCTTGCAACAGGTCCCTACCGCACGCTGCTACTGGTCTCCGCGCAGGTCAGATCCGGACGGGTGTAACATGCTGTTCATCTGTAAAAGAGAGGAAAAAGAAATCGTGTGAAAAATGTATTTAAAACGGAGTATGAATAAATGAATAAAGTTGAGCTTTTGTTGGCTCTTTATTGCTCATACACGCAGCCCCTTGTGAAGGGGTGTGCGGCTAGGGAGCCCCTAGTATATTTTTTCCGGACTCGCCTAGCCGTGTCCGGGGTCTTGAACGACCTTTTAATGAGATGATGCCGCGTGGACTGGGAATTTTAAGTGTAAGAGACGCGTAGTGCGGAATTGCGTTAAAGCGGACAAAAGCTTCACGTCCTAATAGTGCTTGATGGCTACTTTTGAATGGGGCGACATGAAAGATTAGCTTTTGCGCCGGAAGTTGTTGGGTGACCCAACACAACTTCTAGTAGTAAGGAGCCCGTGCACTTGGCGAAGGGCCTGGCGTCACTCCTTTGAAGGAAGTGCGGCTATGGCTAATTTTAGTAAGGTCTATCCCCAACTTATGGATTGTGTCCTGATATAGCAGTTTAAATCGCTGCCGCCATCCATTAGGACTTGTCTAAATTGTAGTCCGTCGACATGGGATCCAATATCGAGCAGTCCATCCCGCTGTTTCAATACTTCAAGTAGTCCGTGGTTGAAAGTAATTGGTTTTGACATCCAATCTCGAGGTTCACTGGGGTGGACCGTGCGATACCTACTTTGGCGGGTGCCGCCTTTGTTGTTCCAGATTATCACATGAAGTGAGTTTACTGTTTTGACTTCTTGTGGGAAAGTCTTTGTTTTCGGCGCTCACTGGTGGGGTTCGTCGTCATCCTCGCTTGACGATCGAGGCCTTGTGTTCGGCGTTGAGTCGGCCGGACTGTTTGAAGACCCAACAATCTCGTGGGTGTGGTTTGCGAGCTTCCTGAGGTAATCGTGGATTTGACATATCCGATCCAAAATTTTGTTTAGGTTGATAGCTCGTCACCGTTGTCCTTAAGAGGCAGTGTTTTATTGTTCGTCATGAAGCTTTTGAATCCGGCCGACCGCCGTGTTCTTCGGCTCTTTTCTTCATTTCGGCTGGTCCTTTCTGCGCCGTGATTTTCCGCTTCCATCTCCGATCTCGGACGTACTCGGTCGCTGGTGCTGATCTTGCTAGCTACTGTCTTTCCCCCGCAAAAGCGGGTCATGAGGCTTGTTAGCGCGGCCATTGTTCTCGGCTTCTTGGCCGAGGTGTTCAGCAGCCATTCGTCTCGTGACATTATGTTTAAAAGCTGCTAAGGCTTCGCGTCCGGACACCAACTATTTGGTTCTTTTGGTGAGGAACCTGTTCTAGAATTTCTATGCTACCGACTCTCCGGCTGTTGGGTTATGTGACTTAAATCGTTCGTGATCCGTGAGGCGGACATAAGTCCCGAAAATTTGCTCTAAACGCGCCCTCGAGCTCTTCCCAACTTCCGATGGTATTTTCGGGAGGCTTTTGAGCCAATGCCGAGCTGGCCCTTTGAGCTTGAGGGGTAGATATTTTATGGTGTGGAGATCGTCTCCTCTAGCCATATGTATGTGCAGGATGTAATCTCAATCCGCATCTGGGGTCTGTTGTTCCGTCAGATGCCTCTATGTTTACGGGTTTGAACCTGCTGGAAATTATGATCCAAAGACCTCATCGGTGAAACATAGTGGGTGTCTTGGCCCCGCATTAGGTGTGCCGTTATCTTCTAACACGCCCGTCGGTGTGTTGTTTCCTCGGGCCCTCTTCTTTGGCCCATAAATGGACCTGACCGCCATCCGCTTTTGCGAGGATATTTATGTGTGTCATGTGCCCACTTATTATGGCGCCGCTTGCCGCTCTTGGCTCATCATCTGTCGCCTATCCGCCAGCGGCCTCTTTGCTTTTTGATTGTGGGGCTCTATGGCCTCCTCGTCGACCGGGCAGCAGCTTGCGCGCGGGTAGCTTTTTGTGTGGTGGCTATTGCCATATTTGTCCGCAGTCTTGAGTACTTTGCTCCACCTCATTCTGAGTATGTCTTCCGCTGTTTTGAGCTTTCGTTTCTCCTTCTTCAAACTTCTTGCAGTGGCGACAAGCCTTTTCTGAAGGTTCTTATGCTCCGGTGGGGCATCCGGCGTGAGATCGTCTGGACTGTTGTTTTCGCCGAGGATGAGTTGATTATCCGATTCATCCTGCTCGGATGGTTGCTTGGTTGTATGTTCGTCGCCCACTGGTTTTCCCTGCTCTATGGCTGGGTCATTATCAGTGCCTTTGTTATCGAGGCGGGACTTGGGGCGACGCTTGCGTCGCCGTTTTGATTGTTTTTCGGGAGTTATCGCCGCCGCGTCCGTTGTTCCTCGTTGTCGCTTCCTTTTGGGGTGTCCACCATGTATATATCATGAATTGAGGTGGCCTTCCGCGTCGGTAGGCGCTGGTTCTGGTCGCCTCGCATCGCCGCCCATACCATCGATGTCTTTGAGTCGTAGTTCAGCATGTCGGTTAGATCATCGGCGGTGGCTACAAAGTGGGTGGTGGGTGGGCTTTGAATTTCTTCGTCGTCCGCATCTCAACCATCCCGACCGCAGTCCGCCAGGCTCTCCCGATAACGAGAGATACTTTAGCTAATTCAGATGTCGCCAAAGGGTGAGTGCCGAAAGATGTCCGCAGCGGTGAACTCCATGATCGGCGCCCAATCGGATTCGACAAGGGGCGCAGGAGGTTCGAGTCGTGCAAGGAGTCCGGCACCTGGAGTCACGAGCTTTGCAAGGACAAGGTCAGTATTTGGCTCCATCGCCGCAGAAGTTGCAGCCCCCGAGGCGGTGTTCAGCCACCTATCCTCGATCTGCGCGGTCGGCTCCGAACTATGGGTCAGAGCGGACTCACGTGCGGCCTCTAGGGCACTGTCCGGTGGCAGAGCTAAATCATGCCCATCATGACAGTGCGGCGCGCTCGGTTGTGGCTCGAATCCATCGAAGATCAAGTCTCGCGATGTCACCGTGAAGTTTAGGCTTCCAAACCTGACCGATGGCTGGGGCGAAGCTTCGATCTACTCAGATGGCTGCTTAATTAGCCCACAAAGGCAAAGCCGCTTAACGCGAAGATCTGTCCGGGGAGAAAAGTCTCACCCTGGACTACGTTGTTGTTGCTGATTGAAGAAGCCATCATGCCTATCGGTGACGACACAAAGGAACTGTCAATGAAAGCACCAATGTCGGTGTCAAAACCGGCGAATCTTGGGTAGGGGGTCCCGAACTATGCGTCTAGGCGGATGGTAACAGGAGACAAGGGACACGATGTTTTTACCTGTGTTCGCCCTCTCGATGGAGGTAAAACCCTACTCCTGCTTGATTAATATTGATGATATGGGTAGTACAAGAGTGGATCTACCACGAGATCAAGGAGGCTAAACCCTAGAAGCTAGCCTATGGTATGATTGTTGTAATGGTTGTCCCTCCTACGGTCTAAAACCCTCCGGTTTATATAGACACCAGAGAGGGCTAGGGTTACACAGAGTCGGTTACAATGGTAGGAGATCTCCATATCCGTATCGCCAAGCTTGCCTTCCACGCCAAGGAAAGTCCCATCCGGACACGGGACGAAGTCTTCAATCTTGTATCTTCATAGTCTTGGAGTCCGGCCGATGATGATAGTCCGGCTATCCGGACACCCCCTAGTCCAGGACTCCCTCAAATGCCATCATGGCTTATTTTATTGACAGTTTTGCTAAGTCTCGGTCGACTGGGACTTAGTTATGTCTCAGTTGATGCTCCATTCGTTTGATCTTTGCGTGGAGATCCATGCACTTTTTTCCTTTTTTTCTTTTTCTTACTTATATCATGTCACTTGACTGAGACTTGATTAAGTCTCGGTCGGCTAAGACCTAGCCACACCGTTTTATTGATTAACACCAAACGTCATTCATGAGAAGCTCGAAAATAAAAGAGAGAGAATTATCTACCCAATTACATGAAATATCATTCTCGTAACAATGTTTTACCACCTCAACTGTGCATGAATTGGACATCTCCTATCTCGAAACCAAGTCCACACAATCAACACACATTGTCGCATCTTCAGACCACCATGTAGACGATCCCATACACGCTTCTACTACTCCAGTAGAATCATACTCCACAATAATATGATGATATCCCATCGACACTACCAACGAAAGGCCCTCCCTCGTAGCGTATGCTCCCATCAACGATGCATTAGAAGCATCGGGAAAGAAAGTACATGTTGCAACAAAATTAGCATGTGAATCACAGATCACTGCGCTATTGAAAATATGTCCTAGGCAATACTAATTTATTAATTTATTTCCACGTTCATAGTTAATGTTTATATTGAAGGAAATATGCCCTAAAGGCAATAATAAATTAGTTATTTTATATTTCCTTATATCATGATAAATGTTTATTATTCATGCTAGAATTGTATTACCCAGAAACTTGATACATGTGTGTGGATACATAGACAAAACAGCGTGTCCCTAGTAAGCCTCTACTAGACTAGCTCGTTAATCAAAGATTGTTAAGTTTCCTAACCATATACAAGAGTTGTCGTTTGATAAACGTGATCACATCATTAGGAGAATGATGTGATGGACAAGACCCATCCGTTAGCTTAGCATATTGATCATTCAGTTTTATTGCTACTGCTTTCTTCATGTCAAATACATATTAATTCGACTATGAGATTATGCAACTCCAAGATATCGGAGGAATGCCTTGTATGCTATCAAACGTCACAACGTAACTGGGTGATTATAGAGATGCTCTACAGGTATCTCTGAAGGTGTTTATTGGGTTGGCATAGATCGAGATTAGGATTTGTCACTCCGAGTATCGAAGAGGTATCTCTGGGCCCTCTCGGTAATGCTCATCATAAGAAGCCTTGCAAGCAATGTGACTAATGAGTTAGTTTCGGGATGATGCATTACGGAACGAGTAAAGAGACTTGCCGGTAACAATATTGAACTAGGTATGAAGATACCGACGATCGAATCTCAGGCAAGTAACATACCGATGACAAAGGGAATAACGTGTATTGTCATAACGGTTCGACCGATAAAGATCTTCGTAGAATATGTAGGAACCAATATGAGCATCCAGGTTCCTCTATTGGTTATTGACCGGAGAGGTGTCTCGGTCATGTCTACATATTTCTCGAACTCATAGGGTCCGCACGCTTAACGTTCGATGACAATATGTATTATATGAGTTATGTGTTTTGGTGACCGAAGGTTGTTCCGAGTCCTGGATGAGATCACGGACATGACGAGGAGTCTCGAAATGGTCAAGAGGTAAAGATTGATATATTGGAAGGTAGTATTCGGACACCGGAAGGGTTTCGGAGTGCATCAGGTGCATATCGGAGTACTCGAGGGGTTATTACCGGAACCCCCCGGGGAAAGATATGGGCCATAGGAGGGAGGCACACCAGCCCACTGGGGGCTGGCGCGCCCCCCACCTGGGGCAAACCGAATTGGACAAGGGGTGGGGGCGGCACCCCCCCTTTCCTTCTCCTTCTCCTACTCCTTCCCCCTTCCCCCCTCCGGAAAAAGGAAGGGGGTCGAATCCCACTAGGAGTCCAAGTGGGACTCCCCCCACTTTGGGCGCGCCAAGGCCGGCCTCCTTTCCCTCCCTCCTTTATATACGGGGGGGGGTGCCCCCATGAGACACACCGATTGTTCCAAGCCGTGTGCGGCGCCCCCCCTCCACAGTTTACACCTCCGGTCATATTCTCGCGGTGCTTAGGTGAAGCCCTGCGCTGATCACATCACCATCACCGTCACCACGCCGTCGTGCTGACGGAACTCATCTACTCCTTCGATCATCTGCTGGATCAAGAGCTCGAGGGACGTCATCACACTGAACGTGTGCAAAACTCGGAGGTGCCGTACGTTCGGTACTTGATCGGTCGGAACGAGAAGATGTTCGACTACATCAACCGCGTTGAGCAAGCGCTTCTGCTTTCGGTCTACGAGGGTACGTGGACACACTCTTCCCCGCTCATTGCTTTGCATCTCCTAGATAGATCTTGCGTGAGCATAGGATTTTTTTTGAAATTGCATGCTGCGTTTCCCAACAGTGGTATCAAAGCCACATCTATGCATAGATGATACGCACGAGTAGAACACAAAGAGTTGTGGGCGGTGATAGTCATACTGCTTACCACCAACGTCTTATTTTGATTCGGCGGTATTGTTGGATGAAGCGGCCCGGACCAACCTTACATGACCACGTTCATGAGACCGGTTCCACCTACAGACACTACAAAAAAAATACACTTCCGTGATGATACGTGTTTGTCACAAGAGGGTCGCTTTCATCATGCATGTACATCCATGACGATTTTATGATGTAATCAAGATAGTCATACATGTCTTTGTCAGAGAAGTGTTCCATGACATTACCAAAATTATCATCACGAAGTGTCCACTTCCATGACGATAAATCGCGCCGAAGTGCGTTTTCGTCAAGGGCGACCGACACGCAGCATCCATCGTAACGGAATGCCGTTAAGCTATCGAATCCGGTTTTGGATCAGATAACCCATTAACAGCCCAGACCAATGGGAAATTTCCACGTGTAAAATTCTGATTGGCCGGAGGAAACACATGTCAGCTCGTCAGTGGGCTAGATGTCGCCTGTCCATTGGAGGAGACATGCCTATGATACGTCGACACGTGGTGAGGCCCAACAAAGGCCCATATAGGTTAAAAAGGCCGGCCCAGTCAAAGGCCCGTAGTACTTACTCAGGTACTAGTGGGCCAGCTCAATAACGGCCTATTTAATAAAGGCCCATTTACGGCCCGAAGCCAGATCTGGCCTGTTAATTATTCGCTGAATATTTGGGCCCAATTACAGCCCAATGACTTTCAGCCTGTTAGTGGCCCGATGTAGACATGGGCCCATTTCAGCCCGGTGTGACTTTCGGCCTGAGAATGGCCCGTGTTGCCCATGGACCGTATATGGTCCGACAGGACATCGGGCCCACTAACAGCCCGTGACAAGGGTGGCAACAGTTCAGCCCAACGTGACTTTGGGCATGTTAAAGGCCTTCTTGTGGAACGTAGTAATTTCAAAAAAATTCCTACGCACACGCAAGATCATGGTGATGCATAGCAACAAGAGGGAAGAGTGTTGTCCACGTACCCTCGTAGACCATAAACGGAAGCGTTAGCACAACGCGGTTGATGTAGTCGTACATCTTCACGATCCGACCGATCAAGTACCGAACGTACGACACCTCCGAAGTTCAAAGACACGCTCAGCTTTGATGACGCCCCACAACTCCAATCCAGCAAAGCTTTATGAGAGTTCCACAAGACGACGGCGTGATGATGGTGTTGATGATGCTACCGACGCAGGCTTCGCCTAAGCACTGCCACGATATTACCGAGGTGGAATATGGTGGAGGGGGCACCGACACGGCTAAGAGATCAAGAGATCAATTCGTGTTCTTTGTTATCATTCTTTAGGATGTTGTGTTCCTCATTCAAGTTCTTTTCATCTTATCAAGTTTTGCCCTCTTTTCAACTTTGAGTGCTATAAAAGTCTTCCTGCCATTCTTTCAATAGTTTGGGCGATGTATTTGTTCATTTCATCAAGTATCCTCTCATAGTCAAGTTCATATTTCAATTGTATGTTGACGGGTCTTCCTTCGAATTTTCCTCTCCCATCTTGTTTTAACACGTAGTGTTTGAATTCTATCTTGTCCATTAAACTCTTGATTCATGTCTTTTGCAACCTTCAATTCCTCGTAGTGTTCTTCCTCTTTTCTGCTGGATTGTTTTGCAATCTAGATTCATCTCTGTTATACTCTTTCTTCTAAATTGCTCAAACTCTAATTGGTGTTCCCTTTCGTTTGAAGTAACCAGTTTACCTCCTCATCTCTTTTTCCTCGGTGCCATGCTAGATCTGGGGCGAGATCCTCTTGTATGGTGGAGTGTTTATAGCCGGAATGGCGCTCGAAGACTTCCGACTATTCAAGATTGATAGTGTGATTTGTTTTCGTCGTTTGCATTCATCCTTGCATCATGTTGCATTCATCATGCTCATCATGTGCATTGTGTGTTTCATGCATGATCACCCTTGCATCACCCTCCCCTCCTTCTCTTGCTTCTATTTGGCAAAAAGTACCATTTCCTCCTCCTTTAATGTTCATCTCTTCCTCCTGATTCAAACATCATCCACTCACCTCCTTGCCAAATTTCACCTATTTTGGAGCTGGTTTGGTTGGATAAAAATGCTTCAAGTTGGAACCTAAATTCAAACTTGATATTTTTTGTGCTAATTGTGATTTATGAATACTACATAGGTGAGGACAAGGAATTCTGTCACATCTCTTAAATCCTAAATCCCCTCTGGTTTCCTTTTTGTTTTACATGCGAAAAACGAAAAAGGGAAAAAGAACAAGCCAACCGGCCTCTAAGGCCCATCTGTGACCTTCTCGCGGGCCAGTAAGCCCTGCCGTAGAACCCTAGCTAATCACTCGATCTCACCTCTGTTCCTGCTGTGGCAGCTGCCGATGCCGATCCCCACCAGCAGCCTCTCGACCCTTGCTCCCCTCGATCCTGCCTCCCTCCTCCTCGATCCAGCCACGAAACATCCATCCAACGCCTCCTCCACACTTGCCCACCTCCTCGCCTTGTGACCTTCTCGCGCCTCCACCTCCTCGCCCGACCAGCCACCTTCGTAGCCACCTTCTCCTCCCGTGCCTCACCACCCCCTCGTGCCCGACAGCGAGCTCCCTCTGCCTCCGCGCCCCGCCGTCATCCAGCTCCAGGCAACCTCGTCATTACGTCGTTGAACCAGGCGGCTCGAGGAACTTCCCAGGCTCCGGCTCAGCTGCCAGCACTGGGAGGCAACTCCGGCCTTCCTACCTTCGTCGCCCTCTGCTTCAGTCTCAGCCCCATGACCCCATCTCCTGCCTTGAGACCACGCATCAGCTGCTTCGCTCAAGCGCCCGATCCGGCTGGAGTCGTCGCCTCCCAAACGCCACCCTTCCACCTCCCTGCAGCGGTTCCCCTCGCAGTACCTCTCCGAGCAGGAGCCGCCTCCCTGCTGCTTCACCAAAGGCCGGCCTTGGCCCTTCGCCTTCTAGCCACTGCAGCTGGGTCGCGCATCTGCTTTCGTCGTCCCCATCGACCAGCGCATCCCACATGGCCTCGGCCTCGAGATATGATCCACAGTAACCCCGAGCAGGAGCAATTTTGGATCGTAAGGCCGAACCCGTCAAGTACCGCCCGGATCGTCGAAGTTTGACTACATGGGCCACGTTCCACTCGACATGCACCACTACTACGCGAGGGTTTCGTCAAGTTCAACTACGCCGACTTCTGACGTGAGCGACTACCGTCGCCGAGACCGCAAGTACCACGACGAACATGTACAACTACGCGCGCCAAGATCGCGAGTACCTCTGCAAATGCGGAGCGACTACTTCCACTACGTCGGCCGTGAGCGACTACTTCCTTCTCTGAACTTGACCCGTTAGAAAATGCCGCTTGAAGGTATAACCGAGGCGACCGCGTGAAACGAATGCATGTTGTATGAGATGCCCGAGTGTTTGCTCCGTGCCCGTTTGTCTTTACGCGTTCCTCCTCGTTTGCCATGCCGTCCGAACGTGTAGGAACGTGGTAGGAGCACCCATACATCTTTTGCATGTTCGCACATCCGCACACTTGCTCTTTGCACGGTATCTCAATGAGTTATCGGATCGCCGGAATATTGCCGTGGCACCATTTTTTCGTTATCGTTCTTAAATGGCACCATATTAGATGTCGTTGCCGTGGCACCTTCGTTCCGCCATGGCGACAAATGCTTCATAACATGCTCTTGTCAACATTTTCATAAAATTGCATAAACTTGCATATGTCATCGCATCATGATAACAACAATTAAAATGCTTTAAAATTGTTGCTTTAAATTGCTAAATGCATATGAGGGATTTACGGATTTGTTGTTTTTTATATCGGCCCCATTTAAATTGTTTAGATGGTTTAGTTTTTATTGCTTCACCACTTGCCATGTTATAACATTTAATATTGTTGAGTAGCATAACCGAGAGAACTAAATAATTGATGTGGTGTTTTGTCAATATGCAACTTCGTTGCATATTGAGCCATAATTTAATATTGTTTGTTGCCCTTTGCCATGTCATCCTCATTAAGCGGACATGCATCATACTTGTTGTGCATCATGCTATGCTTATGTGATGGTGGTTTACTATGTTGTTTGCTTCTTTCGGGTTGCTTCTCTCGCTAGCCGGTTTAGTTTCGGAGTTGTGAGGATTCGTTCGACTACGTCCGTTTGTCTTCTTCATGGAATCGTTCTTCTTCCTTGCGGGATATCGGGCAAGATGATCATACCCTCGAAATCACTACTATCTTTGCTATGCTAGTTTGCTCGCTCTTTTGCTATGCCAATGCTCTGATGCCTACCATTTGATTGTCGGCCTCCCAAATTGCCATGTCAAACCTCTAACCTTTGACACCATTCCTAACAAACCGTTGATTGGCTATGTTACGCTTTGCTCAGCCCTCTTATAGCGTTGCTATTGCAGGTGAAGTTGAATTGCTCCATAGTGGACATGGTTTATGTTGAGATATCTGGTATATCTTATTTAATTAATGCATCTATACTTGGTAAGGGTGGAAGGCTCGGCCTTATGCACAGTGTTTTGTTCCCTCTTGCCGCCCTAGTTTCCGTCATATCGATTGTTATGTTCCCGGATTTGCGTTCCTTACGGTTGGGCTATTATGGGAACCCCTTATGATTCGCCTTAAGTAAAGCTTCTCGGCAATGCCCAACATTGGTTTTACCATTTGCACTAACAACCTACCACCTTCCCTTGGGTTCTGAGACTCAAGGGTCATCTTTATTTAACCCCGGGCGATGCTCCCTCGAGTGTTGGTCCGAACCGAGACACTCGCGGGAGACACCTCGAAAAACTTGAGGTTGGTTTTACTGTAGCTAGTCTCATCTGAGTGTGCCACTGAGAAAGATATGTGCAGCTCCTATCGGGTTTGTCGGCACATTGAGGCGGTGTTCTTTAGGTTAGTTTACCCTGTCGAAATGTCTTGTTGTCTTAGGGATGCAGTCGATCGGAGTGTCTTGGGTGGAGGTCTATTCCTCAGATTGGTGAGTGAGCTTGTCATGGGCTAAGGGTTAGGACTGCGGTTTGAACTTCGGCCGTGCAGCGGTTATGTGGCAGATGGGAATTTGTTAGCGTCCGGTTGTAGAAGACACTGAAGTTGACCTTAATTAAAATACATCAACCGTGTGTGTAACGTGATGGTCTCTTTCGTGGTCAGGGAAGTGAACTCTGATGTTGGAGTTATGTTTGGCGTAAGTAGTTTGAGGATCACTTCTTGATCATACTTTTATCGACCGTGCTTTGCCTTCTCTTCTCGCTCTCTTTTTGCGATTGTAGCCACCATATCGCTATGGTAACTTTTGACTCCACCTCATTACTCCATCCTTCCTATAAGCTTAAATAGTCTTGATCTCGCGGAGTGCGGTGCTGGAATCCCGTGGCTCACGGATACTTCAAAACCAGTTTGCAGTGCCTATGTTACGGCGGTGGCGCTACCAAGCTCAAGGAGGAGCTCGATGAAGATCTTGCCCTTTGTGTTGTTTCGTTCTAGTTGATCGTTAGTGGAGCCCGTTGGGGTCGATCGGGGACCTTTAGCGCATTTGGGGTTCTTCTTTTATTTTGGTTCCGTAGTCGGGACCTTGATTGTATCTGGATGATGTAATGCTTTATTCATGTAATTGTGTGAAGTGGCGATTGTAAGCCAACTATGTATCTCTTTCCCTTATGTATTACATGGGTTGTGTGAAGATTACCTCACTTGCGACATTGCTTTCAATGCGGTTATGCCTCTAAGTCGTGCTTGACACGTGGGAATATAGCCGCGTCGAGCGTTCGATTACAGTCGGTTACAATGGTAGGAGATCTCCGTATCCGTGTCGTAAGCTTGCCTTCCACGTAAGGAAAGTCCCATCCGGACACGGGGCGAAGTCTTTAATCTTGTATCTTCATAGTCTTGGAGTCAGGCCGATGATGATAGTCGGCTATCAGGACACCCTTAGTCGAGGACTTCCTCATTAGCCACTGAACGAGCTTCAATGACGATGAGTCCGGTCGCATATTGTTACGGCATTGCAAGCGGGTTCCTCCTCCAATTAATCATAGAAGATTGTGAACACCAGGATAGTGTAAAACTCTGCCAAAATAAATTCCACATACCACCGTAGAGAATAATATGTACACAAGTTCAATCTGGCGGCGTATTTAGTGGCATGACATCATGCCACTACCAAGACTTTTACTTGAATCGTTTTTATACCACCTCAAGCGTTTAGCGGCGGTTTCAGCAACGCGTCTTGTCAGGCGGATCGTGTTCCCCTTATTCCGGGATTCCCATCAATACGGACGTGGGTAACCCGTGTGCGTTGCCATGCCCTCTCGGCGGTCCCCAAGCGGTCGCAGGGGATGGCTCTTGGTATTCTCCTCTTTATAATGGGACCAAGGCTGGTTTCTTTTCTTCAATCCTCAATCGGATCTGCCCCTGGCGAGTTTAACACCCGAGCCTCGATTAAATGCGCCTCGGACCTTCAGCGATGTCGAAACTCCGACTCTGAGGGCGGTGGATGCCCTCCTCCGTCACGGAAGAGGGCGTGCTAAAGTGAGAAGAAGCCAAGTACGACTTCACGAGATTTACATGGGTTGCCCGTCGAGGCAAGTCATTCCCACTCGAGCCGGAAGCGTCGTGTTTGTGTGTCTCACCTCCGTCGGGGTTTATTCCCGATGGATCCTTTGTGAAGGGCTCATGTTTTACTATGGTTGGAATTCCATGACTTGGCTCGAGTCCATCCTCCATCTCATCATTCATTGTCGTCTGCGAAGCCTTCCTCCACTACCCCTCACTTGACATGTGGCTTAAAACCTTCAACGTGGGCGAAGATGATCGAGCGTCAAGCGATCTTGTGGGGCGGTTATGGCGGAGGCTGATGCTCCATGGCAGGGCTCTTTCGGGAGGCTTCGGCTTGGCTTGGTGGTTCTACATAACGCTCGGGGCAGCAATGAAGCCGCCGCCCATCTTCGCTCGGGCCCTCCACGGCGGTGATGTCATCGGGTCAACCAAGGGCTCAACTAAGGCGGCGAAGGGCGTACCCCCTATTGGGAGGCGGATTGAGACCTCAAGAGAGGAGATCAATCTGGAGTCGTGGTGATCTGAGTTATGATTCGATGTCTCACTGCCACCTGGCGTCGCCCCTCGAATGCCGTGGGAGTTCAATCCGGAGGGGCCACGAGCTCTTCACACTTTATGGATGCGACACCGTGGAGATGTATCATCGTTCTTGAGATCACAAGAGTGTCGAAATTGACCGAGGATGCGGTTTAAGCTTCGCAATGCGGATGCTCGGGTAAGTAGCCACAATGTCCGGACACGTTTGTTTCGCCCTCTTGAATTTGCTTTTTAACCAATCATCCCTTGAGCGAGTGGACAAGCGCAAGTGAAAGATACGGTGTCCGGCCCCCTCGAACCGCGCCGGATCGTCTTTGGTCCGGGATCTTTGAGGTTGCGCCTTGAGCGAAGGAAAAAAGAACTACGCCTCTACCAAGAGGCTTTTTTGAGAAAAGGGATCGAAATCCCTCCTTCAAAGAAGAAAGGGCGCTTAAAAACGAGCCAAGGCCTCGGCGGGAAAGAGATCTTCACGAGAGGGTCCTGCGTCAAGGAGGCCCGTCTATCTCCCCAAGAATCAGCCTCGGCCCAGGCGTAAGTGGAAAAAAAGAGTTACGTGATAAAGACATCCTATTTTGCTTACGGATAACGAATTTTACCTTGTAGTTGGGATCTTAGTCCTTCTCGATGAGCTCGTCTTGAGGACCTTAAATCCGGAGATGATGGAAGCGACGCCTCCATGCCGCCCGTTAGGTAGGCAGGCTTGACTCCGTGACGGCCGAGGAGACGGCGAGGCATGGGAGGTCGAGGGAGGCTAGGATCCATCGATCCGGTGGAGGATGAGGCGGGGACCCATTCCGGCGACGCGGCAAGGCGTGGACGACGGGGACAGAGAGGAGGAGGAGAAGACCGCGAGGTAGGTGCAGGGTTTCGCGGCGGGCGCTGATGGAGAGCTTCTCTGGCGGCTGTGCGCAGACGGGCACCAGCCGGGACGGGACAGGTCCAGGCGGCGAGATCCGGGTCGGGTTCGTCCCGGGTTGGCCATGGAGGTTGAGGCGAGCCACGGGCGGCAACGGGCGGGCGGAGGAGCCGCCAGAGGAGCGGTCGACGGGGGGAAGGCTGGCAACCCAGGCGCTCGGGCCCAGATCGGCCAAAGGGCTACGCCGGCCTCGCGGCCTGGTGGAGGAGGCGCTACTGGGAGGTGAGGTGGCGCGCAGGAGAGGTGGAGAGCGACAACATGGCGGCCGACCACTAGGGCAGCGCCAAGTGGCAAAGGTGGAGGTGGAGGGCGCCGAAAACGAGGAGGAGGTGAATGGATCTGGTGGTGGCGCGCGATTTTCGAGGGATGCTGCGGCCGAGGGTAGGGGAAGGCTAGGGCACCAAAATGGCAAGGGGGCTTTTAAATAGGTAGGGTCTAGGGTTAGGGTTTTGGGGTGTTTGGATCCTCGACGACATCGGACGGCCCGGATCGGGAGGGACTAGGAGGGGGTTAGTGGGCTGTGTTAAGATGGGCTAAGCGGAGAGAAAGAGAGAGGTTCTCGCAGCAGTTTCGGAGACCAAACGTCCGGCTAATAGACCGCTATATTATGTTGTAGGTTTAACGGTTGGGCTATTAAATGGGCTCAATGCATTTAAACTTGGCAAAGCGGTCTGTCTACACTATAATAAGACCGCACGACAAGTTGCAACCCATTCCGAGAACATTTTTATGCCACTTATAAAATAATATTTCGGAGGTGCCACGAGCGCGTATGAAGTGTGTCCGTCTCCGAACGGACAACGGAGAGAACCGGGGAACTTAACAGATGCAAGTTTTGAAAAACATGCGATGAAATGCAGATGATGACATGATAAAATGCAAATGATGACATGGTGAAGTGCAACACGCAAGCAATGACATGGCAACAACGGCAAATAACTGGCGGACACCTGGCGCATCGGATCCGGGGCGTTACAACACTCCACCACTACAAAAGGATCTCGTCCCGAGATCTAGGATCGGAGGGAAAACGGAAGAGGAGGAGAAGAGGTAAAACTAAGTTGCTTCTTTGACCAATGAGTGAAACCAAAGAACCTTGAGAGGTTGAACAAATTGAAAGAAACAAAATAACAGAGATGAACAAGATTGCAAACAATCCCGTTAGAAAAGAGGAAGAAGGAACATGATGTGAACCAAGAGGTTTAGTGATAAGATAGATATTGAAACCACTCCGGTTAAAACTAGATAGAGAAGGAAGAATTCGGGCAAAGACCGATTGAACATGGAACGAATAGAACATGAACTTGAGAAGATGAGATGATACTTGATGAAATCAACAACACACTGCCTCTGGAACTATTGAAAGAATGGCACAAATGGTTAGAAGGATTACAAACCGCACTCCGGTTGAGAAGGGAGGCAAAACTTGATAAGATGAAAGAACTTGAATGAGAACACAACACTCCGGCTAAACGGATAAGCACGAAAAAATCATGATCCTCACAATTTGAGATGATGAGTGAAAAGAGCAACATCACAGTGCCTTCGGAAGAAAGAATAGAAGATAGACCGTTGGGATAAATGGACGGAGAAGAAAATGACAACTTTTGCCACAAGTGAACTTGGAAAGCATCCTTGCAAAGAAGAATCGAACGGAGTTGTTGGAAAATCAACAAGGAGAAGCACAAGCTTGTTGTGGGCTTATGGAAAACATCTCGAGACTATGAGGTGAAATTCTGCCACTAACGAAAAACAATTGCTTGTTTAAGATCAACGAAGAGATGAAAACTTCTTCCACCAAGAGGATAAAGAGCAAGCTTGGGTCATGCATAATCGCCACAAATAGCTACATCCCTTAAGGAAGAGCTTTAGGTGAAATCTGACACAAGATAACTCCAACGAAGAAGTTGATTGGTCGAAAAGATCTCTTGAACGAAGAGAAAATGATGGATTTAAAATACCTCATTCTTGACAACATATGAATCATCAAACATGAAGGAAATTGTCAAGAGTGACATAACACCATCTCAAAAGATAAGGTAAAAAGAATTGCACTTCGGAATGCAAGACAAAGAATACTTGAACGCCTCAAAACAAAACATGTGTTGAGCACCATGTTTATTTTAGAGTATAGCTTGGCGGATCATAACTTCGAGAGAAATCTTGAAGAACAAATGAAGAATGAATGAATCCTTGATGAACCACCATGTAGAGCCTCCATGAAGAACTCCGGTAATAGAAGGATGATGAAAAGATAGAAAAGTTGAAAACACAAGGTGAAGCCTTGCAATGATTTAGATAAAGCTTCGCGATGATGAGAGCTTGGAACTCCGGAAGAAAGATGAACAACAAGAAGCCAAGAATTTATTCATCATGAATAATCTCCGGAAGAAAAGAATTGAATTTACTCGATGAAACAAAAATAAGAATTACATTATGCTCATCCTTCACCAATTAAATTGATGACAAGCAATGGATTTGGCATACTACTTATTCTCGTAGAAAGGATTAAGAGAGATATGGCGTAAACTTGAGAAGATCTTCAACGAACCACCGGTAGGATTTGAACAACAAATGAATTTATATGATGAACAAGGAAGAGAGATCTTGAAAGAACCACCGTAAGAATTGAAAATGAAAGTAGCAAAAGCACAATTCACCGGAAAGAATTGGAAAACGAATGAAGATATTTGAGGGGATTTAGATACAAATGAACGAATAGATCACGAGCTGATTAGAGAATACTTGAATGATGCACCGGTATGATTTGGAGAATGATAGCTGAAAGCTTGAATGAATAATACTGAGATGATGGGCTTCAAAGAATGGAACTGAAAAGACTCCTAAAATGCTCCGGATGGGTGAAAAAGATTCTCACAATCGAAAACAATTATGAGAGGATGGCAACAAGCTAGAACCATGAATATTCAAGAGAATATAGCAGGATTAAAGAGAAACTCTTCTTCGGTCTTCAAATGATGAGAATGACAACACGAAACACCACCAAGAATTATTGAGGCACACCGGAAGAATCAAAAGCGAAGAGGTTGAGCCAACTATGAAAAGAATTTGAAAGATCTTGGAGAAAAGCATTTGACTGATGATAACTCATTCTTACGTCCAACTTGGAGAAGAATTTAGGATAGCTCTGGGAAAATAGAAGAGTCAGGTAAGATCCTGGGAAAAGACCTGTGGGTTAGGGCCCACTCAAATGGAACACCGTTGGAAATGATTTAAAAGAGATGTTGCACCGGTTGAATTAAATGGCTTGAATGAGATACCAATCTCGAAAGAGCTTGAACGAATGCAGAGTGGAAACACGAATCTTCGAGATATCTTGAGCACTCCGGAATAACAAATAGCGAGAAGAAGAATGATAATGAGGTGCACCGGTATGAGAAGACATTAGAAACGAGGAAAGGAATATGATGAATATCGAAAGCTTGAATAGGATCCACCGGAGAAGAGACAACAAAGAAGGATGATGAATTTGAAACTGTTGAGCATCTTCATGGGAAATCATCGGATAAGAACATTGATTGAAAAGAGTGAAGTGGCTTCACATGAATAAATGGATACTTGATTAAAATAAATGAGTCCTTGAAGAAAAGGGTGGAGGGCGGAAAACAAAGACAACTTGGGATGGATGGAACAAACACCGTTGATAAAACTTAGAATTGACCTTGCAGATGGGGAGAATGATGGGATCATCTCAAAGAGAAGCGCACCGTTTGGAAAAGGATTGACATGACAGCCTCAATGATCAAAAAGGATTAGTCTTCACATAGCAATATGAGAACACCATTTTAGGAAAGGTATGGATTCAACATTTGACTTCGAAGCAACTTGAATACCACAAGTAAAACAAAACAAAGGATTTGGCTTGCGTATAAGCGGAACAAACATATGATAGAGATTTCGTCCAAGTTTTCGTGGTGGGGCCTACACGGGCTCAATCGACAACACCATCATGTACAAGGCAAGGCACATGACATACGAAAGCCCCGAAGTCGGCATAGCCAAGGACTCTTTAAGACACAACGAGACCATCAGAAACCAACCGTGAATAGGCGGACCACTAGACGTCGAACCCCAATTTCATATCATACATCCGTCGGAAAGATATCCTAAGAGCTACTTGAATTCCCACCTATAAAACTCCCAAACTTTACGGTTATGCAACCGGTGTTGGGGATACAGGAAGCAATATATCTCACACAAACTAACAATCCCTACATCCAAATTGTATCCATCCGTCAACACATAACCAAGAAACCTTCGAAATCGTGGTACCTCAACCTTCAAAAGCATCCGTTATACGAAGTCATGGCAATACTCCGTGACTCACCTCAAGATTGGGTTAGCGGGTTATCTCACCAACCACGTGATAAAAGAGATTTTCGATGTCGGCGCATTTAAACTCGTATTCGTAATCGCAACGATAAAATTATGACGACAACACCTCGGAGCTCAACTCCGGGACACCGCCACAACCCCTAAATGACAGGAGGCACCAAGAACAATGTTCTCGTCATAAGAATATCGGAACGATCCCAAGATACCCGCGTGATCCTAAAATTTTTTTTAGTGAAATTTAAGAAGAGAAGAGTCAAAACTCTACATCAGGATACCTCACCAGAAGGTCGAAGGGACTGAGGAGTAAAAGAATTCCTAACTCTCCGATATATATAATCCTAAATGACTCAAAACATTTTTCTAGACACAACTCGGCCGCTAAAACGATCAAGCAGTGGGGCTCCTAAGGTCGGGGAAGGCTCTGATACCAACTTGTAACGCCCTCGATGCGGCTATATCTCCCACGTGTCGAAGCACGACTTAGAGGCATAACCGCATTGAAAGCAATGTCGCAAGTGAGGTAATATTCACACAACCCATGTAATACATAAGGGAAAGAGATACATAGTTGGCTTACAATCCCCACTTCACACAATTACATGAATAAAGCATTACATCATCCAGATACAATCAAGGTCCGACTACGGAACCAAAATAAAAGAAGAACCCCAAATGCGACAAAGGTCCTCGATCGACCCCAACTGGGCTCCACTATTGATCAACTAGAACGAAACAACACAAAGGGCAAGATCTTCAACGAGCTCCTCCTTGAGCTTGATTGCGTCACCTGCTTGGTAACATAGGCACCGCAAACTAGTTTTGAAGTATCCGTGAGCCACGAGGACTCAAAGAATCCCATTACAATGGGTATCAAGACTAGCAAAGCCATCGGGAAAGGAAGGGGTAAAGTGGTGAGGTTGCAGCAGCGACTAAGCATGATATGGTGGCTAACATACGCAAATGAGAGCGAGAAGAGAAACAAGCGGAACGGTCGTCAACTAGCAATGATCAAGAGGTGATCCTCAACACTTACTTACGCCAAACATAACACGTAAACCGTGTTCACTTCCGGACTCCGCCGAGATGAGACCATCACGGCTACACACACTCTGCTGATGCGTTTTAATTCGGATCCGTGTCAAGTTGTCTACAACCGACATTAACAAATTCCCATCTGCCACATAACCGCGGGCATGGCTCTCGAAAGTTTATACCCGCAGGGTGTCCCAACTTAGCCCATGACAAGCTCTCGCGATCATCGGCGAATAGACCTTCACCCGAGACACTCCGATCGACTCGGTATCCCGCTACATCAAGACATTTCGACAATGGTAAAACAAGACCAGAAGACCTCCCTGCGTGCCGACATCCCGATAGTAGCCGTGCGTATCTCGCCTCGTGCCACGACCGGATGAGCACTACGTACAACTAGAACCAGCCCTCAAGTTTCCCCGAGGTGGCGCTGCAAGTGGCTCTAGTTTGGACCAACACTTAGACAAGCATTGGCCCCGGGGGGGCTAAAATAAAGATGACCCTTGGGATGCGCGACTCCCAAGGGAAAAAATAGGTGGTGGTGAGGCAAATGGTAAAAGTCAATGTTGGGCCTTGCTGGACAAGTTTTATTCAAAGCGAACTGTCAGGGGGGTCCCATAAATCACCCGACCGCGTAAGGAACGCAAAATCCGGGAACATAACACCGGTATGACGGAAACTAGGGCGGCAAGAGCGGAACAAAACACCAGGCATAAGGCCGAGCCTTCCACCCTTTACCAAGTATATAGATGCATTAATAATATAAGAGATATCGTGATATCCCAACAAAAATCATGTCCACCATGGAGAAATCTTCAACTTCACCTGCAACTAGCAATGCTATAAGAGGGGCTGAGCAAAGCGGTAACATAGCCAAACAACGGTTTGCTAGGAATGGTGTCAAAGGTTAGAGTTTCATGGCAATTTGGGATGGCTGGACAAACAGGTAATAGGTAGCGCAGCATAACGAAAGAACGAGGCAACTAGCATAGCAATGATAGTAGTGAGATCCAGGGTAGCGGTCATCTTGCCTGAAATCCCGCTAGGAAGAAGAACGAGTCCATGAAGGAGACACACGGACGCAGTCGAACGAATCCTCACAACTCCGGAACAAAACCGAAGCTAACGAGAGAAGCAAACCGGAAAGAAGCAAACAACATAGTAAACACACAAGCATAATCATGGCATGATGCACAGACAAATATGATGCATGTCCGGTTTAATGAGGCATGGCATGGCATGGCAAAGTGCAACAAACAACACTACAAATTAAGCGGAGCTCAATATGCAACGAGTTGCATATTGACGGAACACCACATCAATTATTTAGTTCTCTCTTGTTTAAGCTACCAAACAATATTAAATGTTGATTAACATGGCAAGGGGTTAAGCATAACAAAACTACCTACCTAGGCAAGTTTAAATGAGGCCGGAAACAACGAACAACAAGTCCGGAAAATCCCCATATGCATAATTTGAATTTGGTACTGTTCTGCCCTAAACCATATTTTAGAGTTGTTAAACAGGAAAATAAAGTGGACCATGTTAAACTAGGCATTTTTCCACCCCATTTACATATAAGGTTTATTAAAATCGGAGCTACGGTTAATTAGTTATGAAATAAATCATTTTAGCATGGCATTTAGCAAATTTAAGCAAACAACATTTTAAATATGGAATGAAAATGGCATATTATTAATCTACACAATTTTCTGAGCATTTTACATATATAAATTATTTTAATCCGATGCACGGTTGATGAGTTATTACATGCATGAGGTGCAAGGGCTTTTCTGTAAATCTGTAATACTCTGGAATATTAGGAAAATTCGTCCAGGGAAAAAAATATGACATGGGCCGAAATTGGCTAGCCCAACAGAGCAGGCGCCGGAGGTTGCTCACCCATGGGCCGAGGCCCGATGGTGGAGGCAGCAAGAAGCCGGCTTGGCGTGCCGGGCTTGGCTGGGCCGGGCGGCCGATGCGGGGCGAGACGGGGCCCACGTGCGCGAGGCGGCCCATGAGCGGGCGCTCGTCCCCGCTCCCGAACGGGACGAGGACAAGGCGGCGGCGAGGCTTGGACTCTGGTGACGGCTCGAGGCGATGGTGAGGCATGGGAGGTCGAGGGAGGCTAGGATCCATCAGATCCGGTGGAGGACGAGGCGGGGGACCCATTCCCGGCGACGGCGGGCGCTAGACGACGGGACAGGAGAGGAGGAGGAGAAGACCGCGAGGTAGGCGCAGGGGCTCGCCGGCGGCGCGATGGAGAGCTTCGGCGGCGGTGCGCAGACGGGCACCAGCCAAGGGACGGGTCCAGGCGGCGAGATCCGGGGTCGGGTTCGCCCTCGGGTTGGCTGCTACTGGAGGTTGAGGCGGAGCCTGGCCAAGGCAACGGCGCGGGCGGAGGGAGCCGGGCAGAGGAGCGGCCGACGGGGGGGGGAAAGGCGGCGCACCCAGGCGCCGGGCCCAGATCGGCCAGGCGGGCAGCGCTCGGGCCTCATGGCTGGTGAAGGAGGCGCTACTGGGAGGTGAGGTGGCGCGCAGGGAGAGGTGGAGAGCGACGGTGCGGTGGCGGCTGACCACTAGGGCAGCGCCAAGTGGCAAAGGTGGAGGTGGAGGGCGCCGGAAAACGAGGAGGAGGTGGATGGATCTGGCTGGTGGCGCGGTTTTCGAGGGGGATGTGGCGGCTGAGGGTAGGGGAAGGCTAGGGGCACCCGAAAATGGCAAGGGGCTTCTTAAATAGGCAGGGTCTAGGGTTAGGGTTTTGGGGTGTTTGGATCCTCGGATCGACATCGACGGCCCGGATTGGGGAGGACTAGGAGGTGGGTTAGTGGGCTGTGTTAAGATGGGCTAAGCTGGAGAGAAAAGAGAGAGGTTCGCAGCAGTTTCGAGACCAAACGTCCGGCTAATAGACCGCTATATTATGTTGTAGGTTTAACGGTTGGGCTATTAAATGGGCTCAATGCGATTTAAACTTCGCAGCGGTCTGTCTACACTATAATAAGACCGCACGACAAGTTGCAACCCATTCCGAGAACATTTTTATGCCACTTATAAAATAATATTTCGGAGGTGCCGCGGGCGCGTGCGCAGTGTGTCTGGACTCCGAACGGACAACGGAGAGAACCGGGGAACCCGAACAGATGCAAGTTTTGAAAAACATGCAGATGAAATGCAGATGATGACATGATAAAATGCAAATGATGACATGGTGAAATGCAACACGCAAGCAATGACATGGCAACAACGGCAAATAACTGGCGGACACCTGGCGCATCGGATCCGGGGCGTTACAGACCTTACACGTACGCTTACGTGAGACAGGTTCCACCGACTCACATGCACCAGTTGCATAAGGTGGCTAGCGGGTGTCTGTCTCTCCCATTTTTTTCGGATCGGATTCGATGAAAAGGGTCCTTATGAAGGGTAAATAGAAATTGGCATATCACGTTGTGGTTTTGGCGTAGGTAAGAAACGTTCTTGCTAGAAACCTATAGCAGCCACGTAAAACATGCAACAACAATTAGAGGACGTCTAACTTGTCTTTGCAGCATATGCCTTGTGATGTGATATGGCCAAAAGGATGTGATGAATGAAATATATGTGATGTATGAGATTGATCATGTTCTTGTAATAGGAATCACGACTTGCATGTCGATGAGTATGACAACCGGCAGGAGCCATAGGAGTTGTCTTTATTTTTTGTATGACCTGCGTGTCATTGAATAACGCCATGTAATTACTTTACTTTATTGCTAAACACGTTAGCCATAGAAGTAGAAGTAATCGTTTGAGAGACAACTTCATGAAGACACGATGATGGAGATCATGGTGTCATGCCGGTGACGATGATGATCATGGCGCCTCGAAGATGGAGATCAAAAGGAGCAAAATGATATTGGCCATATCATGTCACTATTTGATTGCATGTGATGTTTATCATGTTTTGCTTCTTATTTGCTTAGTACGATGGTAGTAAATAAGATGATCCTCATAATAATTTCAAGAAAGTGTTCCCCTAATCGTGCGCCGTTATGAAAGTTCGTTGTCTCAAGCACCACGTGATGATCGGGTGTGATAGATTCTAACGTTCGCATACAACGGGTGTAAGCCAGATTTACACATGCAAAACACTTAGGTTGACTTGACGAGCCTAGCATGTACATACATGGCCTCGGAACACAAGAGACTCAAAGGTCGAACATGAGTCGTATAGAAGATACGATCAACATGAAGATGTTCACCGATGATGACTAGTCCGTCTCACGTGATGATCGGACACGGCCTAGTTGACTCGGATCATGGATCACTTAGATGACTAGAGAGATGTCTATCTGAGTGGGAGTTCATTATACAATTTGATTAGATGAACTTAATTATCATGAACTTAGTCTAAAATCTTTGCAATATGTCTTGTAGATCAAATGGCCCACGCTAATGTTGCCCTCAACTTCAATGCGCTCCTAGAGAAAACCAAGTGAAAGACGATGGCAAGAACTATACGGATCGGGTCCTAACTTGAGGATCATCCTCATAGCTGCCAAGAAAGCATATGTCCTAGATGCATCGCTAGGTGAAGCACCTGCTTTCCCAAAGAACTCAAGACGTTATGAACGCTTTGGCGCCGCAGAGTGATGATTACTCCCTGGTTTAGTGCGGCATGCTTTACAGCTTAGAACCGGGGCTCCAAAAGCATTTTGAGCAGCACGGAGCATATGAGATGTTCCAAGAGCTGAAAATGGTTTTCCAAGCTCATGCCCGGGTCGAGAGATATGAAGTCTCCGACAAGTTCTACAATTGTAAGATGGAGGAGAATGGTTCTAGTCAGCGAGCACATACTCAAAATGTTCTGGGTTGCACAACCGCTTATGTCAATCGGGAGTTAATCTCCGGATGACGCGGTGGTCGACAGAATCCTCCGCCGCCCCACCTAGCTACAAGAGCTTTGTGATGAACTTCAATATGCGGGGATGGTGAAAACCATTCCCGAGGTATATTCAATGCTGAAATCAGCGGAGGTGGAGATCAAAAGGAACATCAAGTGTTGATGGTCAATAAAACCACTAGTTTCAAGAAAGGCAAGGGTAAGAAGAACTTCAAGAAGGACGGCAAGGAGTTGCCGCTACCGTAAGCTAGTTGCTAGGAAGAAGCCAAAGCATGGACCCAAACACGAGACCGAAAGTGCTTTTATTACAAGGAAGCGGCATCGAAGCGGAACTGCCCCAAGTACTTAGCGGACAAGAAGGCCGGCAACACCAAAGGTATATGTGATATACATGTAATTGATGTGTACCTTACCAGTACTCGTAGTAGCTCCTGGGTATTTGACACCGGTGTGGTTGCTCATATTTGTAACTCAAAACAGGAGCTGCGGAATAAGCGGAGACTGGCGAAGGACGAGGTGACGATGCGCGTCGGGAATGGTTCCAAGGTCGATGTGATCGCCGTCGGCACGCTACCTCTACATTTACCTACGGGATTAGTTTTAAACCTTGATAATTATTATTTAGTGCCAGCTTTGAGCATGAACATTGTATCTGGATCTCGTTTAATACGAGATGGCTACTCATTTAAATCCGAGAATAATGGTTGTTCTATTTATATGAGAGATATGTTTTATGGTCATGCCCCGCTGGTCAATGGTTTATTCTTAATGAATCTCAAACGTGATGTTACACATATTCATAGTGTGAATACCAAAAGATGTAAGGTTGATAACGATAGTCCCACATACTTGTGGCACTGCCGCCTTGGTCACATTGGTGTCAAACGCATGAAGAAGCTCCATGCTGATGGACTTTTGGAGTCTCTTGATTATGAATCATTTGACACATGCGAACCATGCCTCATGGGCAAAATGACCAAGACTCCGTTCTCCGGAACAATGGAGCGAGCAACCAACTTATTGGAAATCATACATACTGATGTGTGCGGTCCAATGAGCGTTGAGGCTCACGGAGGCTATCGTTATGTTCTCACTCTCACTAACGACTTGAGTAGATATGGGTATGTCTACTTGATGAAACACAAGTCTGAGACCTTTGAAAAGTTCAAGGAATTTCGGAGTGAGGTAGAGAATCAACGTGACCGAAAGATAAAGTTCTTACAATCAGATCATGGGGGAGAATATTTAAGTCACAAATTTGGTACGCACTTAAGGAAATGTGGAATCGTTTCACAACTCACGCCGCCTGGAACACCTCAGTGTAACGGTGTGTCCGAACGTCGTAATCGCACTCTATTGGATATGGTGCGATCTATGATGTCACTCACCGATTTACCGCTATCATTTTGGGGATACACTCTAGAGACAGCTACATTCACTTTAAATAGGGCACCGCCTAAACCGCTGAGACGACACCGTATGAATTATGGTTTGGGAAGAAACCTAAGTAAGTCGTTTCTAAAAGTTTGGGGATGCGATGCTTATGTCAAGAAACTTCAACCTGAAAAGCTCGAACCCAAGTCAGAAAAATGCGTCTTCATAGGATACCCTAAGGAAACCATTGGGTATACCTTCTACCTCAGATCTGAAGGCAAGATCTTTGTTGCCAAGAACGGGTCCTTTCTGGAGAAAGAGTTTCTCTCGAGAGAAGTGGGAGGAAAGTAGAACTCGATGAAGTACTACCTCTTGAACCGGAAAGTAGCGCAGCTCAGGAAGATGTTCCTGTGGTGCCTGCACCGACTAGAGAGGAAGTTAGTGATGATGATCAAGGTACTTCGGATCAAGTTGCTACTGAACTTCGAAGGTCCACAAGGACACGTTCCACACCAAAATGGTATGGGAACCCTGTCCTGGAAATCATGTTCTTAGACAACGGTGAACGTTTGAACTATGAAGAAGTGATGGCGGGCCCAGATTCCAACAAATGGCTTGAAGCCATGCAATCCGAGATAGGATCCATGTATGAAAACAAAGTATGGACTTTAACATACTTGCCCGATGATCGGCGAGCGAGAGAAAATAAATGGATCTTTAAGAAGAAGACGGACGCGGATGGTAATGTTACCATCTATAAGGCTCGACTTGTCGCTAAGGGTTATCGACAAGTTCAAGGGGTTGACTACGATGAGACCTTCTCACCCGTAGCGAAGCTGAAGTCCGTCTGAATCATGTTAGCAACTGTCGCATACTACGATTATGAGATATGACAAATGGACGTCAAAACGGCATTCCTTAACGGCTTTCTTAAGGAAGAATTGTATATGATGCAGCCGGAAGGTTTTGTCGATCCTAAGAATGCTAACAAGGTATGCAAGCTCCAAAGGCTCCATCTATGGGCTGGTGCAAGCATCTCGAGTTGGAACATTCGCTTAATGAAATGATCAAAGCATTTAGGTTTATGCAGACTTATGGAGAAGCCTGCGTTTACAAGAAAGTGAGTGGGAGCTCTGTAGCATTTCTCATATTATATGTGGATGACATACTTTTGATGGGAAATGATATAGAACTTTTGGACAACATTAAGGCCTACTTGAATAAGTGTTTTCCAATGAAGGACCTTGGAGAAGCTGCTTACATATTAGGCATCAAGATCTATAGAGATAGATCGAGACGCCTCATAGGTCATTTACAAAGCACATACCTTGATAAGATATTGAAGAAGTTCATTATGGATCAGTCCAAGAAGGGATTCTTGCTCGTGTTGCAAGGTGTGAAATTGAGCTCTCGCTCAATGTCCCACCAGGCGTAAGATAGAGAAAGATGTAGCGCCTCGATGCGGCTATATCTCCCACGTGTCGGGCACGACTTAGAGGCATAACCGCATTGAAAGCAATGTCGCAAGTGAGGTAATCTTCACACAACCCATGTAATACATAAGGAAAGAGATACATAGTTGGCTTACAATCGCCACTTCACACAATTACATGAATAAAGCATTACATCATCCAGATACAATCAAGGTCCGACTACGGAACCAAAATAAAAGAAGAACCCCAAATGCATAAAGGTCCCCGATCGACCCCAACCGGGCTCCACTATCGATCAACTCAAACTAAACAACACAATGAACAAAATCTTCATCGAGCTCCTCCTTGAGCTTGGTAGCGCCGCTTTGCTTTCATTAACATAGGCACCGCAAACTGGTTTTGAAGTATCCGTGAGTCACGAGGACTCAGCAATCTCGCACCGCGAGATCAAGACTATTTAAGCTTATGGGTAAGGTAAAGGCATGAGGTGGAGCTGCAGCAAGCGACTAGTATATATGGTGGCTAACATGCGCAAGTGAGAGCGAGAAGAGAAGGCAAAGCACGGTCGATAAAAGTATGATCAAGAAGTGATCCTATAGCAACCCACGCCAAGCATAACTCCAACATCAGTGTTCACTTCCGGACTCACGGAAAGAGACCATCACGGTTACACACACGGTTGATGTATTTTAATTAAGGTCAACTTCAGGTTTTCTACAACCGACATTAACAAATTCCCATCTGCGACATAACCGCTGGCACGGCTCTCGAAAGTTTATACCCGCAGGGTGTCCCAACTTAGCCCATGACAAGCTCTCGCGATCAACGAAGGAATAGACCTTCACCCAAGACACTCCGATCGACTCGTATCCCGTACATCAAGACATTTCGACAATGGTAAAACAAGACCAGCAAAGCCGCCCGATGTGCCGACAAATCCCGATAGGAGTCGTCGACGCACTCGCTCGTGGCACACCGGATGGGTCACCACGAGTAAAACCAGCCCTCGAAGTTGCCCGAGGTGGCCCCTGCATCTGCCCGCTTTGACCAACACTTGAAGGAGCACCGCCCGGGGCTAAAATAAAGATGACCCTCGGCTCCGAAACCCAAGGGAAAAAGGGCTAGGTGAGGCAAATGGTAAAACCAAGGTTGGGCCTTCTTGGACAAGTTTTATTCAAAGCTAACCGTCGGGGGTCCTATAAATCACCCGACCGCAGTAAGGAACGCAAAATCCGGGAACATAACACCGGTATGACGGAAACTAGGGCGGCAAGAGTGGAACAAAACACTGTGCATAAGGCCGAGCCTTCCACCCTTTACCAAATATATAGATGCATTAATAATATAAGAGATATTGTGATATCCCAACATAAACCCCGCCCACCATGGAGCAATCTTCAACTTCACCGCAGCTAGCAACGCTATAAGAGGGGCTGAGCAAAGCGGTAACATAGCCAAACAACGGTTTGCTAGGAATGGTGTCAAAGGTTAGAGGTTCATGGCAATTTGGGAGGCCGACAAGCAAATGGTAGGCATCGTAGCATTGGCATAGCAAAAGAGCGAGCAAACTAGCATAGCAAAGATAGTAGTGATTTCGAGGGTATGATCATCTTGCACGATATCCCGCAAGGAAGAAGAACGAGTCCATGAAGAAGACAAACGGACGAAGTCGAACGGATCCTCACAACTCCGAACGAAACCGGCTAACGAGAGAAAGCACCCGGAAAGAAACAAACAACATGGTAAACAACCATCACATAAAACATGGCATGATGCACAAGCAAGTATGATGCATGTCCGGTTTAATGAGGCATGGCATGGCAAAGTGCAACAAACAAAACTACAAGTTAAGTGGAGCTCAATATGCAACGAGTTGCATATTGACGGAACACCGCATCAATTATTTAGTTCTCTCTCGTTTATGCTACCAAACAATATTAAGTGTTGTTAAACATGGCAAGAGGTGAAGCATAAATAAACTAACTATTTAGGCAAGTTAAGTGAGGCCGGAAATAACAAACAACAAATCCGGAAAATCCCCATATGCATTTAGCAATTAAAGCAAACAACAATTTTAAACATTTTAATAGTTGTTATCATGATGCGGATGACATATGCAAGTTTTAGGCAATATTATGAAAATGTTGACATAAGTATGTTATGAAGCATTTGTCACCATGGCGGAACGAAAGGGGTGCCACGGCAACGATAACGAAAATGGTGCCACGGCAACGATAACGAAAATGGTGCCACGGCAACGATAACGAGAATGGTGCCACGGCAACATTCCGATGATCCGATAACTCATTGAGATACCGGTGCAAAAGAGCAAGTGTGCGGATGCGTGCACGGATGGTGGGGTGATCCCGGATTCGGGTTCCCACGGTCAATGGCATGGGAAACGAGGAACGTGCAAAGACAACTCGGACACGGTGCAAACATGAGCATCTCATGCATCGTAAACATTTGTTCTCGGAAGGGCATCTCGGCGGTTATACCTTCGAAGCGTGCATTCGGGGCGGAACGTTGCTGCACGATGTAGAGGAAGTAGACGCTCGTAGCGGTCGAGAGGAAGTAGTTGTTCACGTGGCGACGGTAGTTGTACATGTTTTCGAGATGTTCGGTCGACGGTGGAGGTTCACGGACGTCGTGGGAAGTAGTCGACACGGCATCGGTAGAGGAAGTAGTCGACACGGCGGCGGCGTAGTGGAAGTAGACGCTCACGGATCTTGGCTGGTCGTCGTGTAGCCGCATATGTTCGGGCGTAACTTGGCATATCCATGTCGAGGCGTCCGGTCCTGTAGTCATTCGGCGGCCGGTGCGGTACTTGGAGAAATCTCGAGATGGATAGTGGTACTTATGTTCCACGGGATCTTCGAGGTTCGGGCATGGCAAACGACGATGAAGTCGCGTCAACGCCAACCGGGAGCGAAGGTGCACGCAACAGCAGCAGGAGGCTGTAGAGGTAGCGCTCGGCAGCTTGCTGGAGCGGAGCTCGGCGTTGTCCGGAACCAGAAGGACACGAGGCGAACGGGGCAGGAGGTCGCGCGCGGGGCCGGCAGGGGCGGAACCAGATGGCGAGGCGGCAAGCTTGCTGGACGGAGCAGGGGCGGTGGAGTGGAGCAAAGCAGCAGCATAGAAGCCGGCCGCGGCTGGAGATGGTGGAGGCCGGGCGCGGCGCCATGGGGAGGCGACGACGCGGAGGAGGGGAGGCTACACGGGTAGTGCTGGTCGTCGACGAGGGCGACGGGGAGGAGAAGCAGACGACGCGAGGCAGGGGCGCCGTCAGGTTTGGCGGCGGCGATCGGTGCTAGGGCTCCGGCGAGCTCCGGCCAGAGCGATGGGGAGGAGCGGCACGGTCTTGCTGTGGTAGGGGACGCGCGGGCGAGGAGGAAGGGGCGCGACGATGGCGAGGAGGCCGACGGGGCTCAAGCAGGAGGGTTCGGGCGCTGCGGGGAGGAAGGGGCGAGGCAGAGGAGGAGCACGGGCGCAGGCGACGGAGGTGGAGAGGCACGGGGCGACCGGTGCTCGAGGAGGGGATCGGGCGAGGAGCAGGATTGAGGAGAGGTGCGGCGCAGAAGGGAGGACGAGGGAGAGATGGGTGGGGATCGGTCGGGGCCTAGGGTTAGAGCTGGGGCGGCTGGGCCTCCAGGAGCAATTGGGCCGCGGGGAAACAGGCCGGCCTGGCTGCTGGGCTGCATTTTACTCTCTCTCTAATTTCATATTTTATCAGAAATAGAAATAGAGAGAAGAAAAGAAAGAGAGGCTTTGGAAAGAACTTGGACATGGGGATAAATTTTACGGACTCAGAAGATATGCTTGTTCCAAGGAAAATGGAGTGGGCAAGAATGCAAGAACTAAATTCAAAGGCATTTGAATTTAATTCAAAAGGTTTGAACAAGGGCAAGGATTTAGAAGAGTCCAAAAATGTTGAGAATTAAGGTGGAGCTCCGGAAAATGACGAAAGGATATATGGCAAAGTTAAGGGCCAAAAATTGAAATAATAAAGGGCATTGGGATTTTGCAAGTGTGTTATGGTGATTCCAAAGAACGGATTATTTTATAATATCTCCCTAAATATCGAGAGGATACGTTTTAAAGAGAATCACCATGTGAGTTCCCTCGATTTAAATGGACCGAAGATCCATACGGTTTATTTAGATGAGTTTTATAAAAAAAGGTTGCAAGATGCCATGATGCAATGCACATGACGCAATGAGATGAAAAGCCTGACATGAACAAAAATGCAAATCAAAAACAAAAACCCAACCACAGAAGAAATACCATATCACATCTCCGGAAAAGGCAAGAGTTGGAGTTACGAATATGGAAAGTTGTATCCGGGGTGATACAACACTCCACCACTACCAGAGGATCTCGTCCCGAGATCTAGGATGGCACCGGAGGGAAAAGGAAGAGGAAGAGAAGAGGTAAAACTAAGTTGCTTCTTCGACAAACGAGTGAAGCCAAAGAACCTTGAGAGGTTGAAAATTTGAAAGAAAGAACACAATGGAGTTGAATACAACTGAGAGCATTGCGGTAGAAAATAGAAACAAGGAACACCATTTGAACCTTGGAGGTTGCAAAGCTATGAATGACGAGTACAATGGACAAAAAGGGATTGAACCACTCTGGTTGAAACGAGATAAACAAGGAACAAGGAAGAACAAATTTGGACAACACTCCGGTTGAAAAGAGATGCAAGACTTGATAAGATGAAAAAGAACTTGAAATAAAAGGCAGGACACTCCGGTTAAATGGATAAGCATGAAAACGAACATGATCCTGACAAAACAAGATGATGATTGAAGAGCACAGCATCACAATGCCTCTGGAACGAAAGAATAGAAGCTAGACCACTGGGATAAAGGGACGGAGAAGAAAATGCCAACTTCTACCACAATTGAATTTGGAAGGCATCCTTGCAAGAAGGTTAGAATAGAGTTGTTGGAAGACCAACAACGAAAAGAATAAGTTTGTAGTGGGCTTATGGAAACATCTCAACATTATGAGGTGACAACCGGCCACTAACGGAAACAATTGCTTGCTTGAGATTAACGAAGAGATGAAAGCTTGTTCCATCAAGATGGAAAAGAGATAACTTGGGTCATTAATAAGCACCAAAATAGCAACAATCCTTAGGGAAAGCTTTAGGTGAAATATAGCCCAAGATAACTCCAATAAAGAGATTGATGGATTTAAATATCTCATTCTTGACAACATATGAATCATGAAAGATGAATGAAACTGTCAAAATGACATAACACCACCTGAAAAGATAAGGTCGAAAGAATTGCACTTCGGAATGCAAGATGAAGAATGCTTGAACTCCTCAAAACAAAACATGTGTTGAGCACCATGTTTAATTTGAAGTATGGCTTGACGGATCTTAACTTCGAGAAAAATCTTGATGAACAATTGAAGAATGAAAAGAATCCTTGACGAAGCACCAGGTAGGGCCTCCATGAAGAACTCCGGTAAACAAAAGGGTGATAGAAAGAAAGAGAAGTTGAAAACACAAGGTGAATCCTTGCCATGATTTAGATGGATCTCCGTGATAATTAGAGCTTGGAACTCCGGGAAAAAGAAAAGATGAAACAACTGAAACCGAGAATTTATTCATCATGAACAAACTCCGAAAGAAGGAATTAATCACTTGGATAAAACAAGAACAAGAATTATGTTATGTGTATCCCTCACCAATTTAAATTGATGACAAGCAACGGATTTGGCATACTACTTATTCTCGTAGAAAGGATTAAGAGAGATATGGCGTAAACTTGAGAAGGTGTTTAACGAACCACCGGTAGGATTGGAACAACAAATGAATTGATATGATGAACAAGGAAGAGAGATCTTGAAAGAACCATCGTAAGAATTGAAAATGATCGAAGTAGGGGTGCATCACCGGTAAGAATTAGCAAATGAACGAATAGGTCACGAGCTGATTAGAGAATACTTGAATGATGCACCGGTATGATTTGGAGAACGAGAGCTGAAATCTTGAATGAATAATACTGAGATGATGGGCTTCAAAGAATGAAACTGAAAAGACTCCTAAAATGCTCCGGATGGGTGAAAAAGATTCTCACAATCGAAAACAATTATGAGAGGATGGCAACAAGCTAGCACCATGAATCTTGAAGAGAATAGAGCAAGATTTAAGAGAAACTCTTCTTCGGTCTTCGAATGTTGAGAATGATGATGAGAACCACCACCATGAATTGTATGAGATACTCCAGGAGAATGAAAAACAAAGAGGTTGAGACAACACTGAAAAATAATTTGAAAGATCTTGGAGAAGGCATGTGACTGATGAAAATTCATTCTTACGTCAAACTTGGAGAAGAATTTAGGATAGCTCTGGGAAAATATAAGAGTCAGGTAAGATCCTGGGAAAGGACCTGTGGGTTAGGGCCCACTCAAAAGAACACCGTTGAAAAGATTTAAAAGAGATGTTGCACCGGTTGAATTAAATGACTTGAATGAGATACCAATCTCGAAAGAGCTTGAACGAATGCAGAGTGGAAACACGAATCTTCGAGATATCTTGAGCACTCCGGAATAACAAATAGCGAGAAGTAGAATGATAATGAGGTGCACCGGTATGAGAAGACATTGTAATGAGGAAAAAAGGTATGATCAACAAAACTTGACTTGAATCCACCGGAGAAGAGAAAGGAATGAGGAATGACGAACTAGTAGAACATCTTCTTGAGAACCACCGGGTAAGAACATTGACGGAAAAGAATGGAGAAACTTCACAAAAATAAAAGGATACTTGGTAAAGAAATCTTAGTCCTTGAGGAAAAAGGGTGGGTGGGAGGGAAAAACAAAGGCAACTTGGAGACGGATGAAACAAACACCGTTGAGAAAACTTAGAAATGATCTTGCGGATGGGGAGAATGATCGGATCATCTCGAAGAGAAGCGCACCGGTTGGAAAAGAATTAACATGACAACCTCAATGATCAAGAAGAATTAACACTCACATAGAAATATGAGAACACCAATTAGGGAAGGTATGGAATCAACACTTGACATTGAAGCAACTCGAATACCACAACTCAAAACAAAAACAAAGGACTGGCTTGCAGAATAAGCCGGAACAAACATATGATAGAGATTTACCCAATCCCATATCATGCATCCGTCAAAAGATATTCTAGGAGCTACTTGAGTTCCCACCTATAAAACTCCCAAACTTTCGGTTATGCAATCTGTGTTGGGGATACAGGGAAGCAATATATCTCACCCAAACTAACAATACCTACATCCAAGCAGTATCCATCCGTCAACACATAACCAAGAAACCTTCGAAATCGTGGTACCTCAACCTTCAAAAGCATCCGTTATACGAAGTCATGGCAATACTCCGTACTCACCTCAAGATCGGGTTAGCGGGTTATCTCACCAACAATCTGCATAAAAGAGATTTTCGATGTCGGCGTATTAAACTTAGGTATTCCGAACTGCAACGATAAAGTTATGACGACAACACCTCGGAGCTCAACTCCCCGGGACACCTCCAGTAAAAAAAAACCCTGCTGACGGGAGGCAACCAAGACAATGTTGTCATCATAAAACCATCGGAACGATTCTAAGATACCTGCGTGATCCTAAATTTTTTTTTTATTGAAATTTGAGAAGAGAAGAGTCAAAACTCTACGTCAGATACCTCACCGAAGGTCGAAGGACCGAGGAGTAAAAGAATTCCTAACTCTCCGATATATATAATCCTAAATGACTCAAAACATTTTTCTAGACACAACTCGCCGCTAAAATGATCAATCGGTGGGGCTCCTAAGGTCGGGATGGCTCGATTACCAACTTGTAGCGCCCTCGATGCGGCTATATCTCCCACGTGTCGAAGCACGACTTAGAGGCATAACCGCATTGAAAGCAATGTCGCAAGTGAGGTAATCTTCACACAACCCATGTAATACATAAGGAAAGAGATACATTGTTGGCTTACAATCGCCACTTCACACAATTACATGAATAAAGCATTACATCATCCAGATACAATCAAGGTCCGACTACGGAACCAAAATAAAAGAAGAATCCCAAATGCGACAAAGGTCCCCGATCGACCCCAACTGGGCTCCACTACTGATCAACTGAAACGAAACAACACAATGAACAAGATCTTCATCGAGCTCCTCCTTGAGCTTGGTAGCCGCCGCTTTCGGTAACATAGGCACCGCAAACTGGTTTTGAAGTATCCGTGAGTCACGAGGACTCAGCAATCTCGCACCCGCGAGATCAAGACTAGTTAAGCTTATGGGTAAGGTAAAGGCATGAGGTGGAGCTGCAGCAAGTTTACTAGCATATATGGTGGCTAACATGCGCAAGTGAGAGCGAGAAGAGAAGGCAAAGCACGGTCGATTAAAGTATGATCAAGAAGTGATCCTATAGCAACCTACGTCAAGCATAACTCCAACATCCGTGTTCACTTCCGGACCACGAAAGAGACCATCACGGTTACACACGGTTGATGTATTTTAATTAAGGTCAACTTCAGGTTTTCTACAACCGACATTAACAAATTCCCATCGCCACATAACCGCATGCACGGCTCTCGAAAGTTTATACCTGCAGGGTGTCCCAACTTAGCCCATGACAAGCTCTCGCGATCAACGAAGGAATAGACCTTCACCCAAGACACTCCGATCGACTCGGTATCCCGACATCAAGACATTTCGACAATGGTAAAACAAGACCAGCAAAGCCGCCCGATGTGCCGACAAATCCCGATAGGAGTCGACGTACTCGTTCTCGTGGCACACCGGATGGGTCACCACGAGTAAAACCAGCCCTCGAGTTGCCCCGAGGTGGCCCTGATCTGCCGTTTGGACCAACACTCGAAGGAGCACCGGGGGGCTAAAATAAAGATGACCCTCGGGCTCCGAAACCCAAGGGAAAAAGGGCTAGGTGAGGCAAATGGTAAAACCAAGGTTGGGCCTTCTGGACAAGTTTTATTCAAAGCGAACTATCGGGGGTCCCATAAATCACCCGACCGCAGAAGGAACGCAAAATCCGGGAACATAACACCGTATGACGGAAACTAGGGCGGCAAGAGTGGAACAAAACACTGCATAAGGCCGAGCCTTCCACCCTTTACCAAATATATAGATGCATTAATAATATAAGAGATATTGTGATATCCCAACATAAACCCTGTCCACCATGGAGCAATCTTCAACTTCACCTGCAGCTAGCAACGCTATAAGAGGGGCTGAGCAAAGCGGTAACATAGCCAAACAACGGTTTGCTAGGAATGGTGTCAAAGGTTAGAGGTTCATGGCAATTTGGGAGGCTGACAAGCAAATGGTAGGCATCGTAGCATTGGCATAGCAAAAGAGCGAGCAAACTAGCATAGCAAAGATAGTAGTGATTTCGAGGGTATGATCATCTTGCCTGATATCCCTCAAGGAAGAAGAACGAGTCCATGAAGAAGACAAACGGACGAAGTCGAACGGATCCTCACAACTCCGGAACGAAACCGAAGCTAACGAGAGAAAGCACCTGGAAAGAAACAAACAACATGGTAGACAACCATCACATAAAACATGGCACGATGCACAAGCAAGTATGATGCATGTCCGGTTTAATGAGGCATGGCATGGCAAAGTGCAACAAACAAAACTACAAGTTAAGTGGAGCTCAATATGCAACGAGTTGCATATTGACGGAACACCGCATCAATTATTTAGTTCTCTCTCGTTTATGCTACCAAACAATATTAAGTGTTGTTAAACATGGCAAGAGGTGAAGCATAAATAAACTAACTATTTAGGCAAGTTTAAGTGAGGCCAGAAATAACAAACAACAAATCCGGAAAATCCCCATATGCATTTAGCAATTAAAGCAAACAACAATTTTAAACATTTTAATAGTTGTTATCATGATGCGGATGACATATGCAAGTTTTAGGCAATATTATGAAAATGTTGACATAAGTATGTTATGAAGCATTTGTCGCCATGGCGGAACGAAAGGGGTGCCACGGCAACGATAACGAAAATGGTGCCACGGCAACGATAACGAAAATGGTGCCACGGCAACGATAACGAAAATGGTGCCACGGCAACATTCCGATGATCCGATAACTCATTGAGATACCGGTGCAAAAGAGCAAGTGTGCGGATGCGTGCACGGATGGTGGGGTGATCCCGGATTCTGGGTTCCCACGGGTCAATGGCATGGGAAACGAGGAACGTGCAAAGACAACTCGGACACGGTGCAAACATGAGCATCTCATGCATCGTAAACATTTGTTCTCGGAAGGGCATCTCGGCGGTTATACCTTCGAAGCGTGCATTCGGGGCGGAATGCGTTCGGTACGATGTAGAGGAAGTAGACGTTCTCGTAGCGGTCGTAGAGGAAGTAGTTGTTCACGTGGCGACGGTAGTTGTACATGTTTTCGTAGATGTTCAGGTCGACGGTGGAGGTTCACGGACGTCGTGGGAAGTAGTCGTACACGGCGTCGGTAGAGGAAATAGTCGTACACGGCGGCGGCGGTAGTGGAAGTAGACGTTCACGGGATCTCGGCGGGTCGTCGTGTAGCCGTACATGTTCGAAGCAGAACTTGGTATATCCATGTCGTAGGCGTTCCGGTCCTGTAGTCGTTCGAGCGTCCGGTGCGGTACTTGGAGAAATCCTCGGAGATGGATAGTGGTACTTGGCGTTCCACGGGATCTTCGAGGTTCGGGCATGGCAAACGACGATGAAGTCGCGTCAACGCCAACCGGCAGCGAAGGTGCACGCAACAGCAGCAGGAGGCTGCAGAGGTAGCGCTCGGCAGCTTGCTAGAGCGGAGCTCGGCGTTGTCCAGAACCAGAAGGACACGAGGCGAACGGGGCAGGAGGTCGCGCGCGGGGCCGGCAGGGGCGGAACCAGATGGCGAGGCGGCAAGCTTGCTGGACGGAGCAGGGGCGGCGGAGTGGAGCAAAGCAGCAGCGTAGAAGCCGGCCGCGGCTGGAGATGGTGGAGGCCGGGCGTGGCGCCATGGGGAGGCGACGACGCGGAGGAGGGGAGGCTACATGGGCAGCGCTGGTCGTCGACGAGGGCGACGGGGAGGAGAAGCAGACGACGCGAGGCAGGGGCGCCGTCAGGTTTGGCGGCGGCGACTGGTGCTAGGGCTCCGGCGAGCTCCGGCGAGCTCCGGCCAAAGCGATGGGGAGGAGCGGCGCGGCCTTGCTGTGGTCGGGACGCGGGCGAGGAGGAAGGGGCGCGACGGCGGCGAGGAGGCCGACGGGCTCAAGCAGAGGGTTCAAGGCCTTGGGGAGGAAGGGCGAGGCAGAGGAGGAGCACGGCGCAGCGACGGAGGTGGAGAGCTGGGCGACCGGTGCTCGAGGAGGGATCGGGCGAGGAGCAGGATTGAGGAGAGGTCTGGCGCAGAAGGGAGGACGAGGAGAGATGGGTGGGGATCGGTCGGGGCCTAGGGTTAGAGTCGGGCGGCCGGGCCTCCAGAGCAATTGGGTCATGGGAAACAGGCCGCCTGGCTCTTGGGCTGCATCTTACTCTCTCTCTAATTTCATATTTTATCGAAATAGAAATAGAGAGAAGAAAAGAAAGAGAGGCTTTGGAAAGAACTTGGACATGGGGATAAATTTTACGGACTCGTAAAAATATGCTTGTTCCAAGGAAAATGGAGGGCAAGAATGCAAGAACTAAATTCAAAGGCATTTGAATTTAATTCAAAAGGTTTGAACAAGGGCAAGGATTTAGAAGAGTCCAAAATGTTGAGAATTAAGGTGGAGCTCGGAAAATGACGAAAGGATATATGGCAAAGTTAGGGGCCAAAATTGAAATAATAAAGGGCATTGGGATTTTGCAAGTGTGTTATGGTGATTCCAAAGAATGGATTATTTTATAATATCTCCCTAAATATCGAGAGGATACGTTTTAAAGAGAATCACCATGTGAGTTCCCTCGATTTAAATGGACCGAAGATCCATACGGTTTATTTAGATGAGTTTTATAAAAAAAGGTTGCAAGATGCCATGATGCAATGCACATGACGCAATGAGATGAAAAGCCTGACATGAACAAAAATGCAAATCAAAAACAAAAACCCAACCACAGAAGAAATACCATATCATATCTCCGGAAAAGGCAAGAGTTGGAGTTACGAATATGGAAAGTTGTATCCGGGGTGTTACAAAAGATGAGTGTCGTCCCCTATGCCTCGGCCATAGGGTCTATCATGTATGCCATGCTGTGTACCAGACCTAATGTAAACCTTGCCGTAAGGTTGGTAGGAAGGTACCAAAGTAATCCCGGCATGGAACACCGGACAACGGTCAAGAATATCCCGGCACCGAAAAGGACTAAGGATATGTTTCAGATATGGAGGTGACGAAGAGCTTGTCGTAAAGGGTTACGCCGACGCTTAGCTTCGACACAGATCTGGATGACTCTAAGTCACAAACCGGATACGTGTATATTTCGAATGGTGGGGCAGTAAGCTGGTGCAGTTGCAAGCAAAGCATCGTGGTGGGATCTACATGTGAAGCGGAGTACATGGTAGCCTCGGAGGCAGCACATGAAGCAATCTAGATGAAAGGAGTTCATTACCGACCTAGGAGTTATTCCCAATGCATTGGGGCCGATGACTCTCTTCTGTGACAACACTGGAGCCATTGCCCTTGCCAAGGAGCCTAGGTTTCACAAGAAGACCAGACACATCAAGTGTTGCTTCAACTCCATTCGTGAAAATGTTCAAGATGGAGACATAGATATTTGTAAAGTGCATACAGATTTGAATGTCGCAGATCCGTTGACTAAACCTCTTCCGCGAGCAAAACATGATCAACACCAGAACTCTATGGGTGTTCGATTCATCAAAATGTAACTAGATTATTGACTCTAGTGCAAGTGGGAGACTGTTGGAAATATGCCCTAGAGACAATAATAAAATGGTTATTATTATATTTCCTTGTTCATGATAATTGTCTATTGTTCATGCTATAATTGTGTTATCCGAAAATCGTAATACATGTGTGAATACATAGACCACAACATGTCCCTAGTGAGCCTCTAGTTGACTAGCTCGTTTATCAATAGATGGTTACAGTTTCCTGACCATGGACATTGGATGTCATTGATAACGGGATGTCATCATTGGGAGAATGATGTGATGGACAAGACCCAATCCTAAGCATAGCACAAGATCGTGTAGTTCGTTTGCTAGAGCTTTTCTAATGTCAAGTATCATTTCCTTAGACCATGAGATCTATTAACTCCCGGATACCGTAAGAGTGCTTTGGGTGTACCAAAAGCCACAACGTAACTGGGCGGCTATAAAAGTATACTACAGGTATCTCCGAAAGTGTCTGTTTGATTGATTCGGATCGAGAGTGGGATTTGTCACTCCGTATGACGGAGAGGTATCTCTGGGCCCACTTGGTATCTCTGGACTAAGTGGTTGGTCACGGGATCATGCATTGCAGTACGAGTAAAGTAACTTACCGATAACAAGATTGAACGAGGTATTGGGATACCGACGATCGAATCTCGGGCAAGTAACATACCGATTGACAAAGGGAATTGTATACGGGATTACTTGAATCCTCGACATCGTGGTTCATTCGATGAGATCATCGTGGAACATGTGGGAGCCAACATGGGTATCCAGATCCCGCTGTTGGTTATTGGCCGGAGAGTCGTCTCGGTCATGTCTGCGTGTCTCCCGATCCTATAGGGTCTACACACTTAAGGTTCAGTGACGCTAGGGTTGTAGAGATATTAGTATGCGGTAACCCGAAAGTTGTTCGGAGTCCCGGATGAGATCCCAGACGTCACGAGGAGATCCGGAATGGTCCGAAGGTGAAGATTTGTATATAGGAAGTCCAGTTTTGGCCACCGGGAAAGTTTCGAGGGTCACCGGTATTGTACCGGGACCACCGGAAGGGTCTCGGGGGTCCATCGGGTGGGGCCACCTATCTCGGAGGGCCCCATGGGATGAAGTGGGAGGGGAACCAGCCCCTGGTGGGCTGGTGCGCCCCGCTTGGGCCTCCCCTGTGCCTAGGGTTGGGAACCCTAGGGGTGGTGGGGGGGGGGGGCGCCCCACTTGGCTTGGGGGGCAAGTCCCCCCCTTGGCCGCCGCCCCCCCCTTGAGATTGAATCTCTAGGGTGTCGGCGCCCCCATGGCCCTATATATAGAGGGGGGAGGGAGGGCTGCGCACCCTAGCCCCTGGCGCCTCACTCTCCCCTCGTAACACCTCTCCCTCTCGTTGAGCTTGGCGAAGCCCTGTCGAGATCACCGCTGCTTCCACCACCACACCATCGTGTTGCTGGATCTCCATCAACCTCTCCTTCCCCCTTGCTGGATCAAGAAGGAGGGACGTCTTCCCCAACCGTACGTGTGTTGAACGCGGAGGTGTCGTCCATTCGGTGCTAGGATCATTGGTGATTTGGATCACGACGAGTACGACTCCTTCAACCCCGTTCTCTTGAATGCTTCCGCTCGCGATCTACAAGGGTATGTAGATGCACTCCTCTCTCTCTCGTTGCTAGATGACTCCACAGATTGATCTTGGTGACGCGTAGAAATTTTTTATGTTCTGCTACGTTCCCCAACATGTACTACTTTCCAATAAGGGAGCAGGTAGAATTACCTCATCAAGTTCTACTTTCCTCCCACTCACTTCTTTCGAGAGAAACTCCTCTAGAAAGGATCCATCTTAGCAATGAATAACTTGCCTTCGGATCTGTGATAGAAGGTGTACCCAATAGTTTCCTTTGGGTATTCTGTGAAGATGCACTTCTTCGATTTGGGTTTGAGCTTGTCAGGTTGAAACTTTTTCACATAAGCATCGCAGTCCCAAACATTAAGATACGACAACTTTGGTTTCTTGCCAAACCATAGTTAATAAGGCGTCGTCTCAACGGATTTTGATGGTGCCCTATTTAAAGTGAATGCAGCTGTCTCTAATGCATAACCCCAAAACGATTGTGCTAAATCGGTAAGATACATCATAGATTGCACCATATCCAATAAAGTGCGGTTATGACGTTTGGACACACCATGACGCTGTGGTGTTCCATGTGGCGTTACCTGTGAAACTTTTCCACATTGTTTTAAATGAACGCCAAACTTGTAACTCAAATATTCTCCTCTATGATCAGATTGTAGAAACTTTATTTTCTTGTTACGATGATTCTCCACTTCACTTCTGAAATTCTTTGAACTTTTCAAATGTTTCAGACTTGTGCTTCATTAAGTAGATATACTCATATCTGGTCAAATCATTTGTGAAGGTCAGATAATAACGATACTCGCCAGGAGCATCAACACTCATTGGACCGCATACATTGGCATGTATTATTTCCAACAAATCAGTAGCTCATTCCATTGTTCCGGAGAACGGAGTTTTAGTCATCTTGCCCAAAAGGCACGCTTTGCAGGCAACAAATGATTCATAACCAAGTGATTCCGAAAATCCATCTTTATGGAGTTTCTTCATGCGCTTTACACCGATATGACCCAAACGGCAGTGCCACAAATAAGTTGCAGTACCATTATTAACTTTGCATCTTTTGGCAACAATATTATGAATATGTGTATCACTACAATCGAGATCCAACAAACTATTTTCATTGGGTGTATGACCATTGAAGGTTTTATTCATGTAAACAGAACAACAATTATTCTCTAACTTTAAATGAATAACCGTATTGCAATAAACATGATCAAATCATATTCATGCTCAACACAAATGCCAAATAACATCTATTTAGGTTTAACACTAATCCCGAAAGTATAGGGAGTGTGCGATGATGATCATATCAATCTTGGAACTACTTCCAACACTCATCGTCACTTCACCCTCAACTAGTCTCTGTTTATTCTGTAACTCCTGTTTCGAGTTACTAATTTTGAGCAATCGAACAAGTATCAAATACCCAGGGGCTACTATAAACACTAGTAAGGTACACATTAATCACCTGTATATCAAATATACCCTTGTTCACTTTGCCATCCGACTTATCTACCAAATATTCAGGGCATTTCCGCTTCCAGTGACCATTTCCTTTGCAGTAGAAGCACTCAGTTTCAGGCTTTGGTCCAGCTTTGGGCTTCTTCATGGGAGTGACAACTTGCTTGCCATTCTACATGAAGTTACCTTTCTTTCCCTTTGCCCTTTTCTTGAAACTAGTAGTCTTTGTCAATCATCAACACTTGATGTTCTTTCTTGATTTCTACCTTCGTTGATTTCAACATCACGAAGAGCTCGGGAATCGTTTTCGTCATCCCTTGCATACTATAGTTCATCACGAAGTTCCAGTAACGTGGCGATGGTGACTAGAGAACTGTGTCAATCACTATATTATGTGGAAGATTAACTCCCACTTGATTCAAGTGATTGTAGTACCTAGACAATCTGAGCATGTGCTCACTAGTTGAGCAATTCTCCTCCATCTTTTAGCTATAGAACTTGTTGGTGACTTCATATCTCTCAACTCGGGTATTTGCTTGAAATATTAACTTCAACTCCTGGAACATCTCATATGATCCATGATGTTCAAAACGTCTTTGAAGTCCCGATTCTAAGTCGTTAAGCATGGTGCACTAAACTATCAAGTAGCCATCATATTGAGCTAGCCAAACATTCATAACGTCTGCATCTGCTCCTACAATAGGTCTGTCACCTAGTGGTGCATCAAGGACATAATTCTTCTATGCAGCAATGAGGATAATCCTCAGATCACGGATCCAATCCACATCATTGCTACTAACATCTTTCAACATATTTTTTCTCTAGGAACATATCAAAATAAACATAGGGAAGCAATAACGCGAGCTATGGATCTACAACATAATTTGCAAAATACTATCAGGACTAAGTTCATGATAAATTAAAGTTCAATTAATCACATTACTTAAGAACTCCCAGTTAGATAGACATCTCTCTAATCATCTAAGTGATCACGTGATCCAAATCAACTAAACCATGTCCGATCATCACGTGAGATGGAGTAGTTTTCAATGGTGAACATCACTATGTTGATCATATCTACTATATGATTCGCGCTCGACCTTTCGGTCTCAGTGTTTCGAGGCCATATCTGTATATGCTAGGCTCGTCAAGTTTAACCTGAGTATTCCGCGTGTGCAACTGTTTTGCACCCGTTATATTTGAACGTAGAGCCTATCACACCCAATCATCACGTGGTGTCTCTGCACGAAGAACTTTCGCAACGGTGCATACTCAGGGAGAACACTTATACCTTGAAATTTAGTGAGAGATCATCTTATAATTCTACCATCAATCAAAGCAAAATAAGATGCATAAAGGATAAACATCGCATGCAATCAATATAAGTCTTATGATATGGCCATCATCATCTTGAGCTTGTGATCTCCATCTCCGAAGCACTGTCATGATCACCATCGTCACCGGCGCGACACCTTGATCTCCATCGTAGCATCGTTGTCGTTTCGCCACCTATTGCTTCTACGACTATCGCTACCGCTTAGTGATAAAGTAAAGAAATTACAGGGCGATTGCATTGCATACAATAAAACGACAACCATATGGCTCCTGCCAGTTGCCGATAACTCGGTTACAAAGCATGATCATCTCATACAATAAAATATAGCATCACGTCTTGACCATATCACATCACAACATGCCCTGCAAAAACAAGTTAGACGTCCTCTACTTTGTTGTTGCAAGTTTTACGTGGCTGCTATGGGCTGAGCAAGAACCATTCTTACCTACGCATCAAAACCACGACGATAGGTCGTCAAGTTAGTGCTGTTTTAACCTTCTCAAGGACCGGGCGTAGCCACACACGGTCCAACTAAAGTTGGAGAAACTGACACCCGCCAGCTACCTACGTGCAAAGCACGTCGGTAGAACCAGTCTCGCGTAAGCGTACGCGTAATGTCGGTCCAGGCCCCTTCATCCAACAATACCGCCGAACCAAAGTATGACATGCTGGTAAACAGTATGACTTGTATCTCCCACAACTCACTTGTGTTCTACTCATGCATATAACATCTACGCATAAAACCAGGCTCGGATGCCATTGTTGGGGAACATAGTAATTTCAAAAAATTTCCTACGCAGACGCAAGATCATGGTGATGCATAGCAACGAGAGGGGAGAGTGTTGTCCACGTACACCCATAGACCGTAAACAGAAGCGTTAGCACAACGCGGTTGATGTAGTCATACGTCTTCATGATCCGACCGATCAAGTACCAAACGTACGACACCTCCGAGTTCAGCACATGTTCAGCTTGATGACGTCCCACGAACTCCGATCCAGCAAAGCTTTGCGGGAGAGTTCCGTCAGCACGACGACATGGTGACGGTGTTGATGATGCTACCAACGCAGGGCTTCGCCTAATGTCGGTGTACTAAAGTAGGGGTACCTTATTACCCCGAACTTGTGCACGGGCGGTCGCAGTACCCCGCGGCGTGGCTTGCCGGGCGTCCGCCAAGACCCTCCGTCATTCACATTTACTGCCATTCAAGAACAAAGTGTCAACCAAGTAGACAAAGCCCCGGCAAGAGGAGCCTGCCGGGAAGTACAAGGCCCCGGCAAGAAGAGCTTGCCGGGAAGGACAAGGCCCCGGCAAGAGGAGCTTGCCGGGAAGGCCAAGCAAGGCGCTTCCAGAAAACTTGCCGCGACGCCCCGTGCGTCCCGGCAAGGCCCGGCGACCGGCAAGCTTGCCGGCACGACAATAGAAGGGCCGCGGCGAGGCGCTTGCCGCGGCAAGGCTGCCACTCTGCACCCAAGCTCCAGCGCATCCAGCGACGTGTCACCCCAGGGCCATCCCAGGAGCACGTGGCGAGGCGCTGTGCAGCCATGCGGTGCGAGGTGCAAGAAAGTGACAAGGAGGCCATCGTGGCGATCGGTGGCGCCCTAACGGTCGTTTCCTTGCCTTTGTTTGGGCGACCGGACGGCATTAAATGCCCTTGTCCCCTGCCGTCGAGTTAGGTAGGGGACACTGTTGGACACTTGTTGTACCAACCTGCGTTTTACTCTTTTACCCCTCTTTCGCATTGCCACTGTCGGTGACCCCTTAGACTATAAAGGGAGGCCCATGCGCACGAGAAGGGGTTCGGTTCATTCGACACATCCAACACCACTACACGCCACGCCTCGAGCAAGAACAAATACAAACACAAAGCAGCGAGAGGAGTTTTATTTCTCCGGAGAGCTCCGGCTGGGTAAAACCCCGCGCCGTCGCCTCGATCCGCTCTGCGGCGCCCTCCGCTCCTTGCCGGACCAGAAGGGGACCCCTGCCCCATAGGTGCTCGTGCCCCACGACATCTTTGGCGCGCGCGGTAGGGGCGTCGAGGTCGCGGCGATGCATCGATCCGGCGTCTACGCGCCACATCAACATCTTCATCGACATGGCACCAAGAAGAAAACTGAGGTAGCCGCTCCGTCCGCGATCGTCCTACCGCCACCGAGCAAACAGCGGTGGGGTGGACGCCGGCGAGGAGCGGGCGCCAGTGGGGACTCACATCGTCACCCGCTCAAGGACAAGGCCCGCAAGGTTCCGTGATCCACATCCGCCGCACCCCTCCCAGGAGGTGCAAGATCGACAACGCCACGGTGCTCCTGGCGCCGTGCTCGCATTGGAACAAGGCCAAGCTGGTGAGTCGCGGGACGTTCAAGGCCAACATGCACGCCAGCACGTTGGCACGAGCGCGGTGCGGTCGCCTGGATGGGATGCTGCTCCTTCTAACACTATTAGGAGTTTGAGCATGTCTCGCACCTCGCGTCGCTCACCACCGCCGCCCAAGACTCCAGAGGAAGCGCTGGCCCGAGCCTAGCTGCTTCTAGATTACCCTCCAGCGCCGGACAAGATCGACGACTGGAGGGCTTCCATATATAGCCTCATCGGCTTCGCCAACGGTGACAAGCCCCGGCGAACGAGCACGTCGAAGCCGCGGCAAGACGCTCAGGCGCAAGCCGACGCCGACAAGACCGCTGGGGGGGCCACCACAGTGCACTCCCCGCCCCGAAGGCCAAGATCGCCAGCTCGCCGGGCCAACCTCGATAACGACTCCACCGTGTCGTCGGGCCCGCGAGCTCGCCGCGATCAGCGCCAAGTTCTTCAAGAACGACGGCACGAAGACGCCGCACCTTTTCGATCGGCGTCAAGAGAAGCAGCGTCAATCCGACCTGCGCGCTGGGCCCCCTGTTGATATGCATGGCGCCGGGGAGCCAGCGACTTGGCCGACGCCGTAGGTTGCCCTGCGTTCACCCGTGAGCTGCGGCAAGTCCCAGTGGCCCAACACCAAGAACTTCAAACCAGACGTGCCCGAGAAGTACGATGGCAGGATACATCCGTCAGAGTTCCTCAGCATCTACACCATCGTGGTGCAGGCTGCCGGAGGACGCGACGAGAAGATTCTTGCCAACTACTTCCCGCTGGTGCTCAAGCCCAACGTCAGATCTTGGCTCATGCACTTGCCGGAGAACTCCATTTCTTCGTGGGCGGACCTGTGCCACCAGTTTGTCGGCGCCTTCACAAAGCGCCACAAGCCTCATGGCCGGAGAGCAACCTTCACTTGCTCGCCCGTATGAGGAGAACCCTGCGCAAGTACATACAGAGATTCAGCCAGTGCAGCGCAACATCCCTGACGTCCACCCCGCCGATTATCGGCGCGTTCCATCGAACGTGTGTAACCGCAGGATGACGGAGGAGATGGCGATGTGCAAGATTAGAGATGTCAGCGAGCTGTACGCTCTGGCCGACAAGTGTGCACGGGCTGAGGAGGGGAGGAAAATCCCCGGAGAGACTGCAGGAGCAGAAGGATCTGATAGTGAGGATGCCGCCCCGGCAAGGAAGAACCGGAGGCGGGGCAACAGAAAAAGAAAGGCTAAGGATGTGCTAGTTGTCGAGCATTCCGGCGACGGAGGCGGCTCCGACAAGGCCAAAGCTAGTGAGTCCGGCGAGGCTGTGGTAGCCGCCGACAAGCAGGACGGCTCCGGCAAGCAGTATTGCAAGATCCACCGCACCAAGGGCCATGACCTCCAAGCCTGCAAGAAAGTTGAGCAGATGGCGAGCTACTGAAAGCTGAGTACTGGCGCGCGACAAGGGAGGGCCCAGGAGGTGGCGGAGGATCCGCAAGAAGCTTCCCGCCCGGGAGGGCGCCACAGAAGGCCAAGCCGCGACAAGGAGACAGGCCTCCCCGTGGCCGCGACAAGGACGAAGACGAAGATGAAGATGATGAAATGGAGGAAGATGAGACCGATGACCAAGAGTTTCAGAAGGCAACAGAGGTGTTGTGCATCGACGGCGGTGCTTCTCTGCACACCTCGCACCGCCAACTCAAACAGTGGGCGCGAGAGGTGAGCGCAGCAGAACCGTCCGTTGAATCGCGCAAGCCTCTGAATTGGTCCAGCACGCCCATCGTCTTTGATGTTGAGGATCACCCTGATCGCATCATTGCGGTCGGGTGCTTGCCAATGTTGGTCTCGCCAACAATCCGCAACCTCAAGGTCACGAAGATGTTGGTTGATGGCGGGGCCGGCCTGAATCTGATCTCCTCCGCAGTGCTCAAGAAATTCCAGATCCCCGACAATGAGCTCGAAGAGACCGTCACCTTTCAGGGAATAAACCCAGGAAGGAGCAAGCCGAAGGGGAAGATCACACTGCCAGTGACCTTTGGCAGCGAGCTGAATTTCAGGACAGAGAGAGTCACATTTGACGTTGCTGATTTCCCATTGCCCTACAATGGGATACTAGGCCGTCCAGCGCTTGCCAAGTTCATGGCAGCATCTCATTACGCCTACAATGTGCTCAAGATGCCTGGTCCGATAAGTGTTATTTCTGTCCAAGGCGACAAGAAGGATGCACTTATCTGTACCGACAAGATCTACCGGAAGCAAAGAGCCGCAGCAGAGCGCCAAACACTTGCCGCTGAAGCTCCCGAGGAGAAGAAGAAGAAGGCCAAGTCCGGCAAGAGTAGCTCTGATGCCCACTCCGGCAAGCGCACCTCTGCGGAGTGCTACGCTACCGTCGAGAACGCACCATCGAGCTCCACCGGCAAGTGCAAGAGGGCAAAGGCAGCTTCACCAGAGACTAAGAAAGTGGCCGCCAAGGAGGACGGCACTGGTGGTACCTTCACCATCAGTGCCACGCTTGATCCTAAATAGGAAAGCGCGCTCGTTGCTTTCTTGCGGGCGAATGTCGATGTGTTTGCATGGCAACCATCTGACATCCCCGGTGTTCCCAGGGAAGTAATTGAGCACCACCTTGCCGTCTGCCCTCACGCACGGCCCGTCAAGCAGAGAGTCAGAAAACAAGCAGTGGAGAGACAAGAGTTCATTGCAGAAGAGATCAAGAAGTTGGTAGTAGCAGGCCTGGTCCGAGGAGTGCTCCATCCGACGTGGTTAGCCAATCCAGTAGTCGTGCGCAAGGCAAACGGGAAGTGGAGGCTTTGTATTGACTTCACTGATGTTAATAAAGCTTGTCGCAAGGATCCATTTCCCTTGCCGCGCATTGACCAGATTGTCGACTCCACAGCGGGATGTGATCTGCTTTCATTCCTTGATGCATACTCAGGATATCATCAGATCTTCATGGCGTAAGAGGATGAAGAGAAAACGCATTCATTACTCCATGTGGCACGCATCGCTTCGTCACGGATGCCTTCGGACTAAAGAATGCTGGTTCAACATTTGCAAGAGTAGTCAGCCATGCTTTTGAGCCACAGCTGCACAGAAATGTAGAAGCTTACATGGATGACATAGTGGTCAAGAGCAAGGACAAAGAGACTCTGATCCAAGATTTGGATGAGACTTTTGCAAATCTGCGCAAGGTCAATCTCAAGTTGAACCCCGAGAAGTGTGTGTTCGGAGTTCCTTCCGGCAAGCTTCTCGGGTTCTTTGTGTCTCAGAGGGGGATTGAAGCCAATCCCGACAAGATCAAGGCCATTGAGCAAATTGAAGCACCAAAGCACGTCAAGGATGTGCGAAGGCTTGCCGGCTGCGTTGCTGCTCTTAGTAGATTCATTTCCAAGTCTGCTGAACGCGCCCTGCCATTTTTCAAAATCTTGAAAAAGGCGGGTCCCATGAAATGGACTCCGGAAGCGGAGGCTGCGCTGCAAGACTTGAAGAAATATTTGTCCTCCACTCCAACACTTGTCGCACCTAAGCCACAAGAGAAGTTGCTGCTATACCTGGCGGCAACCAATCAAGTGGTTAGTGCTGCGTTAGTGGCGGAGAGGGAGGCAGATGATGAGCCAGCCGTCATGCAAGCGAGTCGGCGACAAGCTGCAGGGGGCTTCTCCGACAAGCTCGGCCCGCAAGCCCCGATCCGACAAGTTCTGGCTCCGCCAAGGATGGATCTGTGCAGTTGCCGGAAGAAAAACAGAAGAAGAAGGTGCAGCGCCAGTTTATTTTGTCGGTTCCCTTTGCAGGGGCTAGATCAAGGTACTACGGTGTGCGTGGTTGCTTCGGCCTACTCATGGCCTCAAGGAAGCTGCGCCATTACTTTCAAGCACATGAGATCACGGTTGTCACCGCTTTCCGCTGAAGAGGATACTGCAGAATCCGAAGCAAGCTGGCGGGATTGTCGAGTGGGCTTTGGAATTGTCAAGCTTTGGCCTCAAGTTTGAAAGTACTTCAACTATTCAGAGCCGGGCTTTGGCAGAATTTATAGCAGAATGGACGCCAACATCGGATGAAGAAACTCCGGAGAAGAGCATCCCCGTCAAGGAAGTTAGCAAAGAATGGATCATGTACTTTGATGGTGCCTTCTCGCTGCAAGGCGCCGGTGCGGGCGTACTACTCGTCGCCCCCACCGGAGAGCACCTCAAGTACGTGGTCCAAATGCACTTTCCCAAGGAGCAAGCAACAAACAATACTGCGGAGTATGAAGGTTTGCTTGCCGGACTCAGGATCGCAGCTGAACTTGGGATCAAGAAGCTCATTGTCAGGGGTGACTCACAGCTTGTCGTCCGCCAAGTCAACAAAGATTACCAGAGTCCGTTGATGGAAGCATACATTGATGAAGTGAGGAAGCTAGAGGAGCATTTTGACGGCCTGCAAATGGAACATGTTCCAAGAGCTCAGAATGACATTGCAGATGGCTGTCAAAATGTGCCGCGACTTAAATTGCTGTGGAACTGTGGATTTTGTGCTCAAGCGACTCACCATCCGTCACACCATCAACTAGACAGAGCAAGAAGAGAAAGTTGCCTGCCGGCGACCACTTTCCGGCAGAGCTCCCCGGAGCCGCCGCCAAGAAGGTTCCCAGGATCAACACAGAAAGTGCTGAGGAGCAGTCTACTCCGACAAGCCCCAGGGCTGCTTCGTTGAAGCAGACGCTCCCGACAAGTCATGTCCCGACACGCTTGCCGGGGAGCATCACGCCCGCGTAATCCTGCATTCTTGCCGTAGAAGCGGATGTTCCCGCAGCAACATTTGCGCCTTTAGTCCTTGTCGTCGAGCCACAAGCTCCGGCATGGGCACAGCAGATCGTCCATTTCCTTCAGGCAGGGGAACTTCCCGAGGAGCAAGAAGCAGCAGAGAAAGTAGCCCGGCAATCGAGTATGTACCAGTTTGTTGATGACATACTGTACAGAAGAGGATTCAACGGAGTGAAATTGAAGTGCATTTCCCGGGAAGAAGGACAAGAGCTGTTGGCGGAGATACATGGAGGCATATGTGGCCACCACATTGGCGCAAGAGCACTTGCCGGCAAGGCTTTCCGGCAAGTCTTCTTCTGGCCGACAGCCCTCCAAGATGCAACTGCACAAGTAACCAAGTGTGAAGCGTGCCAGTTCCATTCCAAACAGATTCATCAACTAGCTCAAGCTCTCCAAACAATCCCTTTATCCTGGCCATTTTCGGTCTGGGGGCTCGACATCCTCGGCCCCTTTCCCCGAGCTGTCGGGGGCTTTGAGTACTTGTACGTTGCAATCGACAAGTTCACAAAGTGGCCTGAAGTGGAACCGTGAGGAAGGTGACAAGACACGAAGCGATCAAGTTCTTCAGGTCAATTGTTTGCCGTTTCGGGGTCCCTAACAGGATCATCACCGACAACGGCACGCAATTCACGAGCCGCACCTTCATGCAATACGTCCAAGATCTTGGCACCAAGATCTGCTTCGCTTCTGTTGCTCACCCGAGAAGCAACGGTCAAGCAGAGAGGGCAAACGCTGAAGTGCTGCGCGGGCTCAAGACCAGAACTTTCGACAGGCTACACAAGTGCGGAAGAAATTGGATCGAGCAGCTGCCAGTGGTTCTTTGGTCGATCAGGACGACGCCAAATCGAGCCACTGGCCAGACACCCTTTGCTCTTGTCTACGGAGCAGAGGCAGTTCTCCCCACGGAACTCGTATACGGATCGCCACGAGTGCTCGCTTATGATGAGCTTGAGCAAGAGCAGCTGCGACAAGATGACGCGCTGCTCCTCGAGGAGGATCGTCTTGAGCTCTTTGGCGAGCTGCTCGCTATCGACAAGCTTTGCGCCGCTATCATAGCCGCAAAGTTAATGCCAGAAGCTTCGAGGAAGGCGACCTTGTTCTTCGGCGTGTTCAATCCGCCAAGAATTCAAACAAGTTGACGCCGAAGTGGGAAGGCCCTTATCGGGTGAAACGAGTCACTAGGCCCGACGCTGTCTGCCTTGAGACCGAAGATGCGTGAGCAACTCCTGGAACATAGGGCACCTTCGCAAGTTTTACCCATAAGGCGCGGTTGCCGGCCCTGTTCCGACAACCACCTTTTGTACAAGCCTTGCCGCTGTTGCATGTAACCCTTTGTACAAAGCCGGGCGCAGCTCCCGTGCGTAAATAAAGTTTATGTGCCCCGCACATCTTGTCAAATTTAATGCATTTTTCTTTTTTGCATCTATATCTGACACTTTGTGCAGCACTTACCCCCGGTAAGCAACAGCGAACCTTAAGGTTCCGTATCATTATTTTCTCTTCTTTCTTCTCAAAAATAAGATTCCTCCGCCCACAAGTTCACCGGGGGGGAAGGGAATATAAAGGTGTGGACCAGGCGTCGTTCAAGGGAATCTAACCTTGCCGGGACGCAGACGACAGAAAAGCTAAGTTGCCAAAGTTTGAGCTTAGTCAATTTTAAATTTTTAAGTTATATTCCTTGAATGTTCGTGCCTTGTATGGAAAACCTGTGCGCGGAGGAATCGACTCGCGGCTAAGTTGCGCCCTTGATTTGTTTTCGAGTCCGCTCAACAATACAAGTGAGCTGCAAGTAGCCCCGACAAGGTTTCTTGCGGAGGCAACACCGCCAATGAACTCTTGATGTTCCGCACTCAGCAAGTGTGCTTGCGCCGGCAAGTTCGCTCAAAGCGTAGGGTAAAAGCATACAAGGGATGTAACAGAGTAAAGGAAATAACATAGCAAGCAGTACCCAGAATAAAGTTATATTACAAGAATGACTTATTGTGGCACTGACTAGATTGTTCTCATAAGCTCAAACGGCAGCAAAGAAGAAAAAGGGAGAAGAAGGCGGCCTAATCCACGTGCTCGCCGTCGTCGACCCTCGACCTCATTCACCTTGTCCACGATGGGTGCGACGACGGCCCTGAGCTCCTCAAGATCAGCGTCCTCCGCAGCTTCTTGGTGACGGGAGAGGTCGAGGCCGGGTTGCGGAAGAGGACCTTAACCAGCACCTTCTCCAAGACCTTGGCGCAGATTGCTTGCGACTCGTCCGCCACTTCTTTGGGATCCTTTCCGGAGTTCTTTGGAGGGCCGTCCACGCCTTGAAGAAGAGAGTGAGATTGGCGCTGGGCTGGAGGTTCTCGTTGGTGGAGTACCCGAAGCCCGCCAAGTCCAGCTCCGCCAACTCCTCGTCGATGACTGCAGCGATGTTGACGAGGCCCTCCGTCCAGAGCTCCACCTAGGCCTGAAAAGTGTTCTGAGTCTCGGCGGCCCTCGTCAGCAGCTCTTCGTTGCCCTTGAGATCCTTCCTCAAGTCGTCTTCTCGCTTCTTGGCGGCGTCCAGCGTCCCGGCCAAGGTGGCCAGTTTCAGCTCCAGATCAGCACTTGAGTCTTTGGCGGCGTTTAGCTCCTTGATCTTCTCGGCAAGCTGGACTTGCAGCTCGCCATGGGCGCGTGCATCCTTCTCGCGTTCGCGCTGGAGTGCGGCAAGCTCTTCGCTCTTCCTTTTCATGTCCGCCTCCAGCTGCGTCACCTTCGCCTCTAATCCCTTCTTGGCGGTCTCGGTGGCCGCGGCGGCATCCTTTGCCTCCTTGAGTGCCCCGCCAAGTGATTGCTCCTGGACGTCGAGCTCCTCTTCGTGGCTGTCCAAGTTCACCTTCTTCTGTATCAGCTCACCATCCCGCTTGGACAGCTCCTCGGCGGCGAGCCTCTGCTGCTCTTCGGCTTCAGCCTTCTCCAGGATGAACACCTTCTTTGCCTCGTCGAGCTGCGCCCTCTCCTCAGCAATGGACCGGAGGGCCTCCTGGTTGTGGCTCTTGAGCTCCTCCGCGTGTTTCTCTATGTCGACTGCCACCTGCGCGATTAGCGCTTCCCGGGACTCAAGCTTCGCTTGCGGGCCTGATAAGTGACACCAGCCAGAGCAATTGCTCCTCCTCGGACTCGCTTGCTGCTGCTGCTTGGCACGTCGACCACTACCAGCCAATGAGGCGAGTACTTCCCCGTCAAACTCCTCCCCTTCCATCGGCGCCCTGGAGCTCGACGCCTAGGGAAGCTTGATGTACACGCCCTCGCCGGCCTTCAAATCTGCGCGCTGGCTGGGGCTCGTCGAGCCCCAACCTTTGCATCAGCCGGGCGGAGGGTCGGCGGACCGTCTGGCGCCTTGCGCTCCAAGGCCCTCTGGGATCAGTCGATCGCGGACCCCCCCCGGCTCTGCGCCCGGCACCCTTGGCGGCTTCCTCGTCAGCGAGTTCATCAGCGCCGGCCTCTTCCTCACCGGCGACATCTTGGTGTGTTGCGTGTGCCTTCCTCGCCGGAGGCCTCGGTATCCATCGGGTCTGCGAGAGGGGGATCTGAGGATAGGGAGAGGGAGGAAAAGTCAAGCAAATATCCAAAAGAAGAAAGAAGATCAAAAGAAGAACCCAAATGAAGATTCCCGACAAAAAGGGTTACCCGTGCTGGGCTCCGTGACCATGGGCTCCTCCACCAGGGGCTCACTGGTTCCACCCCTTGCCGGGGACCCCTCCCTTGCCGGGGAGTGATCCCTTGTCGGAGAATCACCCCTTGGCGGCATAGTCGAAGCAGACGGCACCTCCGGGTCGGCCTCCGGTTGCTCCTGGTGGGCTTGTTCTGCTCCTATATACAAATGAGTCAACAATCAAGATGTCGAGAAAAGAAGAAGCACCCATCGCGCCCCACAACGGAAGTAAACCAAAACACTTACGCTGGGGGCTGTCTGGGCTCTTCTTGAGGAGAAGGACCGGTCCGTCAAGGTGGTCTCGGACGTATCTTCTGCCATCCTGGCAGAGATCGTCCTCGATGTTAACCACGGGACCTTGGCCCTCTTCGCCGCCCTCTCCGCCAAAGTCTGAAGCGAACAGGATTTAGAGAGAAGCCAATTGGATACAAGGCAAACAACAACAAGGATCAAAGAAAGATAAGTACAAGAAGAAGAAAGCCTTACTCCTCCTCATCCTCCTCCTCTTAAATGCGTCATTGGAGCTCGGTAGCGAGAGGTCAAACTCCGTACCCTCTCTCGCGGTGTGGCGGGGAGTAGGCTCCCTCTGCGTTGCCGAGGGCTGCGGCAGATCGGCGTGGTGGCAGGGAAGACCCGCCTCGATTGCGGCGCAGCTGGGACCCTCGCAGCAACGGTACTTGCTTGCATGGTGGGCGTGTCCCACGGCGCCGCGGCTGCTGGTCGGCCTGCTCCTCTGCCATATCTCCAACTCGACGGAGGCGCCTTCTTAGCTAGAATTGGGGCTGTCTTTGAGGCCCCTTTGTGGCAAGCTGCTCGAGGACGCTGGCCCTCTCGCCCTCGGCGGGCTCGCTCGTTCGGCCTCGCGCTCGGCCATCGACCTCCCGGCAAGATCTTCCCGGTCGGCGAGGCTTGCCGCCTCACGGTGCATCCGCCCGCCTTGGCGTGAAGCCAAACTTCGCCCATGGCGGGCCGCCGCCGCCTCTTGACCCTGCTGGCGATGTACGCCATCTCGTTATCAGTGGTGGCGCGGGTGAGGAGCTTCTGCTCGTCGGAGTTGACTGCCACCTCCGCCAAGTTATCGAAGAATTGCTGCACGACCTCGGCAGCGGGCTCTATCCAATTTGCACTTATCCTGTGCGAGTCGCACTCTGGCATCATTGCGCAGATGCGATCGCGCTGGGAGTTGTTGCACAAGGGGACGACGCCCTGCGGCAACTTGAACCACTCTGGATGGTTGGCGTCATGCTTGAACATCTCCCTCAGCATCGCGTCAAGCTCCAGAACCGTGAAGTTGAAGTTGAGGCCTGGACGCAGCCTCATGATATCCGCCGGGCCGCCAAACTGCCAGGCGGGCCTCCCCCTCTCTTGCAGAGGGGCGATGCGACGGTGAAGGAAATCCGCGCCAACTGCCCCTGTTGTGAGTCCGGCATGCCTGAGCCGGAGGATTCGGGTGGTGGCGATCTTCAGCTTGGCGTCATCTGGCGACAGAGCGCTCCAGTCGCTGCCACGCACCACCCGGGTCTGGCGCAGTTTGGTGAATGGCGGCGGATTGGCATCACAGATCCAGCACCACTCCGCCCTCCACTCGTCCCACTTGCTGTGGAGCTCGCCCGTCAAGTACACCTCCTTCATGCCCGTCCGGGAGGTCGAGGCGATTCCGCCAGCCAGTGGCTCCCCTTTCTCGGCCCGAGGGGAGAAATAATGACGAAAAAGAGCAACATTGGGGAGGATGCCAACACAGTTCTCGCAGAGGTGTGCGAAAACCGCCATTGTAAGAACAACGTTGGAGGTGAAATCAAGAAGATGAAACCCGCAGGTGTTCATGATGTCGCAAAGAAAATCGGAAAAAGGTGGGCAGAGCCCGCAATAGAAGAACACATGGAAGAAGTAGTACCCTCTGGGGCACTTTTTCGATTTGGAAGCCTCGGCGGAAAGCACCGGCGTGCGCGGATTCGCCCGCGTCTCCGTCGACCAGAAGAGGTAGAACTCCGTCCGCAGCGCCTCCGGGGTGAGCTCGGGGAGGAAAAGCACTCGCTTCTTGCGCAGCGCCTCGAGCTCCAGCGCCTCGGCCGACTTCGCGGTCTTCGCAGCCTTCGCAGTCTTCGCAGCCTTCCCGGTCTTCGGAGCCATGGCGGAAGCGGTGGGGGAAGGCGAAGGCGACGGCGGCGACGACGACAATGGGCGGCGGAGTGCTGCTCTCTTTCGACTCGGGAAGCGGAGGGGAGCGGCGGAGCTTTCGGAGGAAGGAACTGCAAGTGGCGAAAGTGGGGGAACGGCCCTGCTTCCGCTGCTTATAAACAGGGGATGTGAACGTTACGCATTCCCTGGAATTAAGTATTGACCACGTTCTCTCCCACGACGACGCAATTGACGTGTGCCGTTGCGAGGGGACGCGGTGGATACGGGGTCAGATTTTGTGCGGACCCGGGCCGCGTGTGCCCGTCTGCTTTGTTTTGGGCTGGCCCATGGCGCTTCGGCACCGTGTATAGCCCAAGCCGGGGCTCTGCCGGTGTACTAAAGTAGGGTACCTTAGTACCCCGAACTTCTTGTGAGCGATCGCGATACCAGCGGCATGGCTTGCAGGCGTCGCCAAGACCCTCCGTCATTCACATTTACTGCCATTCAAGAACAAAGTGTCAACCCGGTAGACAAAGCCCGGCAAGAGGAGCCTGCCGGGAAGTACAAACCCGGCAAGAAGAGCTTGCGGAAGGACAAACCCGGCAAGAGGAGCTTGCGGGAAGAATAACAAGGCGCTTCAGAAAACTTGCGCGATGCCCGTGCATCCGGCAAGGCCAGCGACCGCAAGCTTGCCGGCACGACAAGAAGAAGGGCGTGTGGCGGCGCTTGCCACGGCAACAAGGCTGCCCTCTGCACCCAAGCTCCAACGCATCCAATGACGTGTCACCCGGGGCCATCCCAGAGCACGCGTGGCGGTATTTGTGCCATATCTTGGTGCGAGTGTGGCGTTTAAGCCGAGAAGGAGGCCATCATGGCGATCGGTGGCGCCCTAACGGTCGTTTCCTTGCCTTTGTTAGGCGACGGACGGGCATTAAATGCCCTTGTCCCTGCCCGTCGAGTTAGGTAGGGGACCTTTGTTGGTTCTGTTGTACCAACCTGCGTTTTACTCTTTACCCCCTCTTTCTGCGTTGCCACCTGTCGGTGACCCCCTTAGACTATAAAAGGGAGGCCCATGCGCACGTAGAAGGGGTTCGGTTCATTCGACACATCCAACACCACTACACGCTCACGCTCTCGAGCAAGAACAAATATAAACACAAAGCAGCAGTAGGAGTTTTATCTCTCCGGAGAGCTCCAAAGCTGGGTAAAAACCCCCCGCGAGCCGTCGCCTCGATCTGCTCTGCGTGCGCCCTCCGCTCCCTTGCCGGACTAGAAGGGGCCCCCTGCCCCATAGGTGCTCGTGCCCCCACGACACCTAAGCACCGCTACGATATTACCGAGGTGGAATATGGTGGAGGGGGGCACCGCACACGGCTAAGAGATCAAGAGATCAATTGTTGTGTCTAGAGGTGCCCCCCTGCCCCCGTATATAAAGGAGGTAGGGAGAGGCCGGCCCTAGAGGAGGGCGCGCCAAGTGTGGGGAGTCCTACTAGGACTCCCAAGTCCTAGTAGGATTCCCCTTTCCTTTCCGGAGTAGGAGAGAAGGAAAGAGGGGGAGAGGGAGAAGGAAAAGGGGGTTGCACCCCTTGTCCAATTCGGACCGGGGGGGGCGCCTCCTTCCTTTCGGCCTCTCTCCTCTATTCCCGTATGGCCCAATAAGGCCCATATACTCCCCGGTGAATTCCCGTAACTCTCCGGTACTCCGAAAAATACCCGAATCACTCGGAACCTTTCCGAAGTCCGAATATAGTCGTCCAATATATCTATCTTTATGTCTCGACCATTTCGAGACTCCTCGTCATGTCCCTGATCTTATCCGGGACTCCAAACTACCTTCGGTACAACAAAACACATAAACTCACAATACCGATCGTCACCGAACTTTAAGCGGCGGACCCTACGGGTTCGAGAACTATGTAGACATGACCGAGACACGTCTCCGGTCAATAGCCAATAGCGGAACCTTGATGCTCATATTGGCTCCCACATATTCTATGAAGATCTTTATCGGTCAAACCGCATAACAACATACAATGTTCCCTTTGTCATCGGTATGTTACTTGCCTGAGATTCGATCGTCGGTATCTCAATACCTAGTTCAATCTCGTTACCGGCAAGTCTCTTTACGCGTTATGTAGTGCATCATCTCGCAACTAACTCATTAGTTACATTGCTTGCAAGGCTTATAGTGATGTGCATTACCGAGAGGGCCCAGAGATACCTCTTTGACAATCAGAGTGACAAATCTTAATCTCGAAATACGCCAACTAAACATGTACCTTCGGAGACACCTGCAGAGCTCCTTTATAATCACCCAGTTACGTTGTGATGTTTGGTAGTACACAAAGTGTTCCTCCGGTAAACGGGAGTTGCATAATCTCATAGTCATAGGAACATGTATAAGTCATAAAGAAAGCAATAGCAACATACTAAACGATCCAGTGCTAAGCTAACGGAATGGGTCAAGTCAATCACATCATTCTCTAATGATGTGATCCCGTTAATCAAATGACAACTCATGTATATGGCTAGGAAACTTAACCATCTTTGATTCAACGAGCTAGTCAAGTAGAGGCATACTAGTGACACTATGTCTATGTATTCACACATGTATTATGTTTCTGGTTAATACAATTCTAGCATGAATAATAGACATTTATCATGAAATAAGGAAATAAATAATAACTTTATTATTGCCTCTAGGGCATATTTCCTTCAGGCCCGTCATATAATTCAGCCCGTTGATGAATGTACTAAGCTTTCGGCCTCTTAAAGGCCCATGATATCAATGGGCCAACCAAGGCCCGAGATATGTTTTGGCCTGGTTACGACCCGTCATATAACTGGGCCCAAAAAGGCCCGATCTACATTTCAGCCTGCTGAAGGCCCGTCGACGACTAGTGAAAATTGAGGCCCAACATGCATTTTGGCCTGCTAAAGGCCCATGGTTTCATCTAGGTCGTAACAGGCCAGTAGAATATTCAGCCTGTTAATGGCCCAATGCTACCTGGGCCAAACTAAGCGCTAGGTCTACAAAAGGCCCAACTAAATATAGGCCGGAGTAAGTTGTGGGCCTGGCGCAAAGTGTGAAGGCCCCAATCATTCGGGCCCAAGAAAGATGCAGGCCGACCCAATTGTGGCCCGCTAAAAACCAGGCCCGTTAGAGGCGAATGTTTCGGCCCGGTCGACTACATCAAATTTTTTTCCAGATAGCGAATGATGGCAGTAACTACTAGGAATTAAGAACAAACCTACTCTATACAATATAGAAATTACGACATAGTAACTAAGAATAAACCTACACTATACAATAAAGGATTTATGGTATATTACATCCACTGGGCATCGAAGTTCGCCACCAGTGATCATAAAGCGCAACGATGAAGCAAATTACAAAAACTGGTGAAAGTGCAACTAATCCCCGGGTGGTTTTGGTAATTAATAACAACATATATATCATTGAACTAATAGTTTCTTGAGAACATTTCAGAAAGTTCAGTGATATGGGTATGGCAATATTGAAGAAGTGGACCCTCAAAATGCTAAGGAAAACATTGGCAAAAGCTCAAGACTCCATTTTTGGTTTAGTGATCCAAGATCACATTGAGTCTATAGGAAAGCCAATACTATTAAAAGGGATGAGGTTATGATAATGATCTGGTTGCTCAAAGTGCTTAGTGATCTATCTCCCAAACCATCAGCAATCTTTCATTCCAACATACACTCATAAGTAATCTCGGTCCCAGCGATTCCATAAACTCAGTCACACCGAGATGAACCACCTCGACCATATAGCCAAACCCTAGTAATTTCGGTTTTCCGATTCCAAACTCGGTCTCACGAAACTAGTGTTGCCAAGCTTCGTAACATACATCATCATATCGGTGTCACCGAGATGATAAAGTCGATCCCACCGAGATTGGCAAACCCTAGTATTTGGAAGAATCGGACTCACCGAGATTGTATTTTCGGTCCCACCGAAAATCCAAACGTTCACAAGATTTGAACTTTCGGTCTCACCGAGTTGTCAACTTCGAGTCCGACCGAGATTGGTCAAATGTGTGTAGCAGTGGGATTTTGTGTGGAGGCTATAAATACCCTCCACCTCCTCTTCATTAGTGGAGAGAGCCATCGAAAGAACTACCACTCCTACCTTACATTTACGAGAAGAAAACTACCTACCCTTGTGTTGAGATCAAGTTGCTCCACTCCCACCATATGAAACTTGATTTCTAGCCTTCCCAAGTTGCTTTCCACTCAATCCTTTCTTCCACCACAGCCAAATCAGTGAGGAGAGTTGAGTGTTGGGGAGATTATCATTTGAAGCACAAGAGCAAGGAGTTCATCATCACCAACACCATCTATTACCTTTTGGAGGTGGTGCCTCCTAGATTGGTTAGGTGTCGCTTGGGAGCCTCCGTCAAGATGTGGAGTTGAACCAAGAAGTTTGTAAGGGCAAGGAGATCGCCTACTTCGTGAAGATCTACCCCGAGTAAGGCTAGTCCTCCGTGGGCGTATGCCATGATGGCATAGACAAGGTTGCTTCTTCGTGGACCCTTCGTGGGTGGAGCCCTCCGTGGACTCTCGCAGCCGTTACCCTCCGTGGGTTGAAGTCTCCATCAACGTGGATTGACGATAGCACCACCTATCGGAACCACGAGAAAAATCTCCGTGTCTCCAAATTGCGTTTGCGCTTCTCCACCTCTCGTTACTACATGTGCAATTTACTTTCCGCTACAAATACTCTAGAATTGCATGTGTAGGGTGATACTTGACTTGGTCATCATTGTGAACTTGCCAAAAACTTGTCTTAATCAAAAGGCTAAATTTTTATATTGTCAAGTAGTCTAATCACCCCCCCTCTAGACATACTTTCGATCCTACAAGTGGTATCAGAGCTTTGGTCTCCATTGGATTGGTTTCCATTGCATTGGACTCCATAAGCTTGGTTTCACAACCTAGGAGAGTATGGCGTCTAGTGAGGGTAATTTTCGTAGAGGTCCTTACTTTGATGGTTCAAATTTTGCTAGTTGGAAGCATAAAATGAAAATGCATATTCTTGGACATAACCCTGCCGCATGGGGCATTATTTGTGTTGGCTTGCAAGGTTAGTTCTTGAGGAAGGAAAAGTTCGGATCGTGAAGCTACAGCGGATGAATTGCGGATGTTGCAAAACAATGCTCAAGCTTGTGACATTCTCTTCAATGCTTTGTGTCGAGGAGTTCAACAAAATCACCCGTCTTGAGAATGCAAAAGAGATTTGGGATACTTTGGTCGAAATGCACGAAGGTACCGAGTCCGTGAAGGAATCAAAGCTAGATGTTCTTCAAGGTCAACTTGACAAGTTCAAGATGAAGGAAGGTGAAGGAGTCGCTGAAATGTACCCTAGGCTTGCTCTCATCACAAATGAGATTGCCGGCTTAGGAAGCGAAGAAATGACCGACCGATTCATCAAGAAGATTCTCAGAGCTTTGGATGGAAAGTATGACACCGTGTGCTCTTTGATCCAAATGATGCCAAACTATAAGAATCTCAAGCCTACCGAAGTCATTGGAAGAATTGTTGCTCATGAGATGACACTTAAAGATAAGGAAGAGCTTCACAACAAGTCAAGTGGTGCTTACAAAGCTACATGTGATGCTCCCACAACCTCAAGTGACAAGCTAGTTTCCAATGAAGAGATAAGCCTAATGGTGAAGAACTTCAACAAATTCTACAAGAGTAGAAGCAAGGAAAGAAGCTCAAAGTCTAGATCATATGATGAAAAGAGATCTTCTAGTCGTGATCAAAACTGCTACAATTGTGGAAGACCCAGACACTACTCAAATGAGTGTTCGACTCCCCACAAGAGAAGAGAAGAATCTCCAAGAAGAAGAAGCTCAAGAGAAGAGTCACCTCGGAAAGAGAGAAGGGGTAGAGATGATCGTTATGAACGAAGATCCTCTCGGAGAAGCAAGGATTCGGAGAGGAAAGACAAGTCATCAAGGAGCTACACAAGAAGAAAACATCAAGCTCATGTAGGTGAATGGGTCTCGGCTCCGACTCAGACAATCACTCCGAAAGAAGCTATCACTCCAACTCCGAATCAGTCAAGATGAAGGTGTTGCGGTCTTGCTCTCGTATCCTCCAACTCCAACTCCTATGACTTATTTGATTCACCAAATGAGGGAATTGGAAGATGCTTCATGGCTAAAGGCCCCAAGGTATCACACCCTGAATTCATTGACTTTGATAGTGATGAGGATGACTTGCTTGGTGAAGATGAGCTTTTACATGATAAATCTAGTGAGCCTAGTAATGATGAACATGCTAGTAGTCTTTATAGTCGAGAAGAGTCGAATGACAATGCTATGAAGGAGATTGAGCGTCTAACTAAAGAACTAAACACTCTTATGTTAGCTCATGAAACAACTCAAGAAGATCATAGAGAGCTCCTAAGATCTCATGAGAAGCTACGCCGAGAAGCTCAATCTAGAGCAAGAACATGAGTTTCTAAAAGCTATCAATGACGATCTTGAAAGAAGAGTTCTTCATATCTTGCCAAACGACTTCTCTTGTCTAATTTCTTGCCACCTATTAAAACTAAGCATGACAAGCACAAGAAAAATTCTTCATCTAGTAGTAACAATAACCATGCTAAATCCAATATTGTTACTTCTAGTAGTTCTCTTAATTCCAGTAACAATGTTTCAAGCCAAGTTACACTTGAGCAAGAAAATAGTTTACTGAAAGGGATTATAGAGAAAGGTGTCTACAAGAGCCTTGCCGGAAGCAAGAACTTTGAGGAAATTGTTCGCAAGCAAGGAAGGCACCGGAAGAATCAAGGAATTGGTTTTGAGCGAAAGTTCAACGCCGGGGGTGTTGAATGGGAAGAAGGTCAATATCCCACTCCAAAGTTTGTTTCTCAAAAGGAGAAGTATGATCCTACTTCTTCCAATGTGGAACAAGCTCAAGATGACCTTCCACCACAAGACCACAAGCTGAAAGGCAAGGACAAGCTTCAAGAGGAGACTGATGCATTTATTGAAGCACCTAAAGCCATGGTCAAGTGGGTTCCCAAGGAAACGTCAAGTTCTACTTCGTCAAGCTCAACTACTACCCCAAGGATTCCCATCAAGATGATGTGGATCCCGAAGAAGAAGAACTAGAGAGTTCTTGAGGGTGACTCCGCCAACATACTTCACTCACATTCATTTTGGCAAGAACTTGTGCAATCAACTTCAACATCTTGCACTAGTTCATGGAGTCACAAACCCTCTTGTTGGTAAGTCAAGGGACAAGGTAATCATTGCTTTCATGGACATCATCTATTGTGTACTTCAATCTATGTCCATGGATATCCTTGTTTGTTCCTTGTGGGACTAACCCATGTAGGTATTGAAAGTGCCCGAATCCAAAGGATTGCTCTCAACTCTTGATGATCTTCATCAACATTGAGCATCCACATCTTCAACATCTACATGAAGTCTTCTCGACAACCCAAGGTTAGTTTGACCCTTTAAAGGGTTCTCACATCAAGGGGAGCTTTGCTCTAAAGAATTGAGCTAAAGCATCTTCAAATGATGTGAACACATTAATGCTTTATGTAAAAGTGGTAACCCCACTTGTGCTTAAGCGATGAGTATGAACTATGATCAAATGTTCTCATTTGACTCCTAAGTCAATATACTCATATATAGATGACCTAGTCATCGACAAATTGTGTGATAGTTGCTAGTGTTTTGATTGTGCATGTTTGACACATATTTCATTTGCTATCTTATCGTGTGAGCATGTTGGATGCATGATTTTATCCATTCGAGGACATCCATTTGTTGCTTTGGTCTTTTGGTTTTTCTTTTGACCAAATGGATGGACAAGAATGCCTAAGTTCCTCCTAGCTATCTATGCTTTCTTGTCTCAAACTCTATTCATGCTTATATCACAAACTTTGATCAAGTCTTTTTGGACACACCGAGTGAGGAGCACTCGAGCCACCGATCCGTCAAAAGCTTAACTTCCAAAACCTTCTAAGTATTTTCGGTCGACCAACCCACTCAAAATCGGACGGGACCGAAAGCACTTGGATTGATCTAGGTTTTCACCTCGGTGAAACCGAGTTGCAATTTCGGCGTGACGAAGTGAGTAATCGCTTGCGATTAACCATCTCGGTGCCACCGAGTTTACAACTCGGTGCCACCGACAACTAAAGGGTATATATACCGAGGGCAGCGCACGTTGATTCCTTCTTCAAACGCCTCGCCCCAAACCCTTTCTTTGCCGTCGCCGTGGTCTCCGGATCGTCTCCGTAAATCGCTGCCGCCCCAGGCGCCGCTGGTCTCCGTCGCCGTCAACGGACAATCTCTCCGTGCCGTTGCCGCCGTAGAGAAACTCCACCAAGTTAGGGTGAGTTTCGATCCCTCTCGTGTTTCAACCTCCGATTCTATGCACGATTGGTTTGTCTAGCTTCTTGCCACGTTTGAGATCTTCCTATCCAGCAGATTAGTTCTTAGAACGAAATTCGAGTAAGAGTTTTAGGGTTAGGTTTCCGCCGAACACATCTCGGTGAGACCGATTCTACATTCTCGGACTGACCGATTTGGCCTCTGGCCATTGCACTGCACTTTTCGGTCCAACCGAGTTGTGCAAATCGGTGTGACCGAAATGAGGATTTAGTGAAACCCTAGTGTTCTCGGCTAGACCGAAACCCATTTCGGTCCAACCGAAAGTGGTGTGAATGGTTACTGTTTAGACACTTCGGATTCACGAATTTTAGACTCGGTCGACCGAAATGCATTCTGTGAAAACCTAAAACTGAAATTTGAACTCATTCTTTTGCAAAATCTTACGCAGTTTGTGATAACTCTTCTATTTCGCCTATACCTAATCTATTCACGGGTTGTCACCATGTCGAAGCCGGTGACAGCGAACAGTCTGAATCTCCAATTGCTGAAATTCGAGGCGGGCACTAGTCACGAGGTCAAGACTTTTACGATGATGGTGAGAGGAGCACACCAAGTGGTTTGCCTCCTGCTGCCACTAGGGCAGGAAGAAGAGAATTACGATGAAGAAGATTCGATTCATAGCTGAGGAAGAGATTTCATCTAAGCCTAAGAGGAAAGTGGTTGCCAAAAGAGCATCAAGGGCAACAAACCAAGAAAGGCACCGACAAAGTGAAGAAGTCCCTTGTTGCCAAGAAGCTGAGCATGGAAGAAGAAACTTGAGCAAGGTGAAGAAAACTTCCAAGAGGAAGAGGATTGTGCATGATGAAGCGGTGATGATGATTACGATGAGGAAGCACCCCACCTCCTCGAAGCCTAAGTTGATGGGAGATGCCATCGAGTGGAGCACCTTCAAAGTCTAAGCCATTCTGCTCCAGCAAAGGCAGCTAAAGCCAAGCCTGCTGCCAAGCCCAAGAAAACTGTGAGAAACATTCCTGCTTGAGAAAAGAAGAAAGACAATGTGCCACCAGCTGAGTCAGATGATGAGGCACCTGTATTGCTGAAACTCCGTCAGAAAATGCCAGTCCACAATGATGCTCATCCTCGAGCTGAAAACATGAAGGAAAGAAAGGACAAAGGTCTCAGGCTATGGAGACAAGCTGATCCATATGCCGTGAGAAGAAGGACTGCTGTTGATCCAAGGTTCCACACCAGAGAACAACAAGATTTCTATGAGACTGTGCTTATGGACAAGAAGCCCATTATTCTTGACACTCGCTATGTTGTTGGGCATACATTGTGATGAAAACACAGAGACTACTTTCCACATGTGCATGAGAGCTTCCTTGCATGTGGTGTTCTTGATTTCGTTGGTCGAAGTTGTGATTGGAATGATGAGATGATCATGCAATTCTATGCCACACTCATTTCTATCCAGATGGCGAGGATTGTATGGATGGTGAAGGTCGAGATTCTCTTCAACTGTTGAAGAATGGGCACCTTGCTGAATGCTCGATATCAAGAGAAGATGATGTTGATGTCTATGGAATTCCCAAGAAAAACCATGAGTCTATGAAAAATATGTACAATGAGGTACCAGCTAAGGATGTAGAATTCTGGAAGCTCGGCTCAGTGTATCATCTCCAGGCAGGTCTCCCTACCACAAACACAATTCTGAGGCATACCTTGATGCCCAAGTCTGGAGATCATCGCATGATAAGAGGCTATTCTATCAACATGCTGCATATACTTGATCAGAAGGCACCTTTCAAGGTGATGGACACGATAGTTGAGACTATCAAGAGGATTGCAGCAGACGGAAGAGGTCGTGTGGATTTGCCCTTTTATCAGATGCTTATCAATGCCAAGTTTGGCACGGGCACCTACTTGTTGGAGCGACCACACTTGCCCTTTGCCTTTGAGCATGAGGACAATGAAGTTGTGATGGTGAGGATGATCCCACGTCTGTTGAAGGTCAAGCAAAGTCTGAAGCTGCCAAACAAGCTAAAGCTAAGAAGGAAGAAGAGCAGCAGCAGCTAAACCAAGAGTGTTGGAGAACAGCTCCTTGAAGCTACCGGAGGATTGAACAACGCCTTGCCAGCATTATGCGATCTCGGGAGAGTCTTGAGAGGATAGTTGAAGACAAGTTCCATGCTCTGGATGTCAAGTGGTGAAGTGCAAGTCCATCAACAAGCTTGAGGCGGATATCGAGGAAGCCAAGAGGAGAAGGAAGAGCTCATGAAGGAGATGCAGGATCACCTAGTCGGGATGATTATGAGCAGCCTACTCCGGTTCCCACAAGACCCAGATCAGCTGCTATTCGATGGCAGACACGGGGCTACTGACCTCGGCACCTCCACAGCTCCATCAGTTCCAGCTCCAGCTCCAGTGACCACTCCTCTAGCTCCACAGACATCAGCCGAAGCCTTTGCAGATGCAGCTATCTCAACTCCATCAACCCAGGGCGGAGCCGCCAAACAGAGTCCCTAGTGACGTTTAGCCCTATACCTTCGAACTTTTGGTAACTTGTTGCCAAAGGGAAAATTGTATAGATCATAGGACTTCGAGAGAGTGCTCGCTTTTGCTCTTTCGTTCATTTGCGGTTTCTTTGAAATACTTTTGAGATTTTCGAGACATTCCGTGTGTTTGATACTACGTTTGCTCTACTTTGATGAGTGCTTGGTCATACTATGCCTTAATGTGTGCTTAATGCTTATCATATGCTATTCATATCTTGTATGATCATTTACTCATGTCTTGGTGATTGGGTGCATGTTATTCATTCTTATCATTTTGTGCGCTCCACCAAGATGTATGTGGCATGGAAGAGTGACCCATGATCCTAATCGATTGTGCATTTGCATTCAAGCATAAATCTTAAATAATGCACAAATTTAGGGGAGCTCTTGCTTATCACATACTTCTCAAAGCAACGATATTATTCATTGATTATATCATTTGTCGAAGCTTTGATCTATATGTTGTCATCAATTACCAAAAGGGGAGATTGAAAGTGCAACTAATCCCGGGTGGTTTTGGTAATTAATAACAACATATATATCATTGAACTAATAGTTTCTTGAGAACATTTGAGAAAGTTCGATTGATATGGGTATGGCAATGGTGAAGAAGTGGACCCCTCAAAATGCTAAGGAAAACATTGGCAAAAGCTCAAGACTCCATTTTGGTTTAGTGATCCAAGATCACATTGAGTCTATAGGAAAGCCAATACTATTAAAAGGGATGAGGTTATGATAATGATCTGGTTGCTCAAAGTGCTTAGTGATCTATCTCCCAAACCATCACAATCTTTCATTCCAACATACACTCATAAGTAATCTCGGTCCCACCGATTCCATAAACTCAGTCACACCGAGATGAACCACCTCAGCCATATAGCCAAACCCTAGTAATTTCGGTTTTCCGATTCCAAACTCGGTCTCACGAAACTAGTGTTGCCAAGCACAGTAACATACATCATCATATCGGTGTCACCGAGATGATAAAGTCGATCCCACCGAGTTTGGCAAACCCTAGTATTTGGAAGAATCGGACTCACAGAGATTGTATTTTCGGTCCCACGAAAATCCCAACGTTCTAAGATTTGAACTTTCGGTCTCACCGAGTTGTCAACTTCGGTCCGACCGAGATTGGTCAATGTGTGTAGCAGTTGGATTTTGCGTGGAGGCTATAAATACCCTCCACCTCCTCTTCATTCGAGGAGAGAGCCATCGAAAGAATTACCACTCCTACCTTACATTTACGAGAAGAAAACTACCTACCCTTGTGTTGAGATCAAGTTGCTCCACTCCCACCATATGAAACTTGATTTCTAGCCTTCCCAAGTTGCTTTCCACTCAATCCTTTCTTCCACCACAGCCAAATCGGTGAGGAGAGTTGAGTGTTGGGGAGATTATCATTTGAAGCACAAGAGTAAGGAGTTCATCATCACCAACACCATCTATTACCTTTTGGAGGTGGTGCCTCCTAGATTGGTTAGGTGTCGCTTGGGAGCCTCCGTCAAGATGTGGAGTTGAACCAAGAAGTTTGTAAGGGCAAGGAGATCGCCTACTTCGTGAAGATCTACCCGAGTAAGGCTAGTCCTCCGTGGGCGTATGCCATGATGGCATAGACAAGGTTGCTTCTTCGTGGACCCTTCGTGGGTGGAGCCCTCCGTGGACTCTCTTGGCCGTTACCCTCCGTGGGTTGAAGTCTCCATCAGCGTGGATTGACGATAGCACCACCTATCGGAACCACGAGAAAAATCTCCGTGTCTCCAAATTGCGTTTGCTCTTCTCCACCTCTCTTTACTACATGTGCAATTTACTTTCCGCTGCAAATACTCTAGAATTGCATGTGTAGGGTGATACTTGACTTGATCATCATTGTGAACTTGCCAAAAACTTGTCTTAATCAAAAGGCTAAATTTTTATATTGTCAAGTAGTCTAATCACCCCCCCTCTAGACATACTTTCGATCCTACAACTGGGCACCATTGCAGAGTAACAAAGTAATACTGAATCGAGACCACTTCAAGGCGGTTTAAGAAAGGTTAGCCCTTGGCAGGAGGCTAGCTGCGCAAATTCTTGAGCAAGGCTGTGAGACCAGCCTAGCATGTCGGTCATAGCTTCCAAGTGCAGCTATTTAGCAATGAGGTTCTCATTGGTGTTCTCCGCAATCTTTCTTAGAGATAGGACTTCAAGTCAAAGTTGAGTTGCAGAATGCCTTTCTGCTAGAACTTGGGACTGAAGAAGTCAAACTGATTCAGACAACAAATTCTGTGAGCTTGTCTGGCTGCTAGTCTCAAGTAACTTGAGCACCGCATCAAGACAAGACTTTGGGGTTGTCTCTCTCTCTCTTCAAGATGTTTTGCCTTCTTTGCTGCAATATATGTTGGGTTTGTACAAGCGTTACAGGACAAAATGTACTGACAAGAGCAATGGGCTACACTTCTGCACTGGCATTGTCTGTGTATTCTACTTTTTGGTAAGATTAAATATAGATCTGATCTTTTTTAGTAAATGGTGGGCGAGGGACATAAGATGTAGAATGATACACAATGAACCAATCCCTCTTCCCATAATACAAGAGTGTTTTGAACACTGGTGTACTGTACAAAACGTTCTTGTATTATGGGACGGAGGAAAATGGCTGATAATGTAAATGCAGTGATAGGCGACATTCAGTCCTTACAAGAGGACTATGAGCTAAACCTCTTCAAAAGCATTGGGTTGATTCTAAATTTATGTAAGAGTCCATACGGATCTTATGATGTCCACCAAATGGACGATAACGAGGCTATGTGCAGTGATGCTACATAATCAAATGGTATGAAAGTAAGTATGGTCATACATGGCAAGAGGTACTCACAAGAGCAATGCAGTGTGCGGTATACTTGTGAGATTCTGTGGTCCCTTGAGAATGAATGTTCTTCTGCTAACAGTTTTCGTATAAGTGAGACGTTAAGGCAAATGCAGAAATGTAGTTCAAATTGTGATGTGATATCATAGACAGTACCTTACGCTGCAGACGAGACCAATGTGTAACAAGATTATTCCAGTCACCATCGGATAAATGTAGCACCGGAGACCTTACAGAAATTCCGTTTAGAGGCTTGCCATCGAAGTGCGCTTGCCTCAGGTAGGAACGATACTTCATCAACGAGTGCTTGAAAAGCGCAACCAACCCTTGCTCGTCTTCACAATCCAGTTTGGTCCTCGCCTATTTAAAAGAATGAAATCTTGTGTCTTTCGTCGTGAAACATATGCGATAATGACCATGAATAACATTAGTACATTACTTACGCGTAAGTTGCGGAGGAAGGCGGAAATTGTTACGTGTCTGCGGTATAGTCTTTCCATGAAGGAAAGATGCGCACAAAGTTCGACAACAATATAAGCCGTCTTCTAAAGCGGGAAGAAATGGAACATGGGTCCTATTTGCTACAATTGGGGCTCTCTCTGGTTTGAAAAGGTTGGCAGCTGGATTTGGTGTACTCTTTCTTTGGAATGGGGGTTTTCGTCGTAGAGAGCTGGTGCTAGTCATTGGCATCATCATCTTGTTCTTTGTAGTTGGGGTCTCTTTGAGTTGGGGCATCAGAAATGACCAGTGTAGTAGGGCTAGAGTCTGCTAGAGTTGGGGTGTTTTGTGGTCAGGTGATATTTCCCATTTATTCTTGGGCTCATCTCTAGCATTTGATTACGTACAGTCCGTTACTGGCATGTTCTGCTTGTGGTCCAAACTCAACCCGTGGTTACAGTCGGCCCGTTTGTGGCCCGTTAATCCACTGGGCCGTTTTCATAGCATCTTCAAATACGACCCATTAAAGACATGTTATGCCGGTTGATAGAATTATGCTTGTTATTTATATCGGCCAATTATCGACTCGTTATGGACGGCCATAAACAGACGGTTCCCATTCTAGCCCGTTTAAGGCCCATATTGCGGTCCATTATTGTCGTGGTGGGGGCACGACAGATGCCATGGGATGGCTAAAGAGAGGAGGAGGCTCGAGGGCACTGGTGGGCTCCAGAGGCGGGGTTGGCATGAGCGAGCGCGGGATGCAAGACATACCCAGGTTCGGGGCTCTCCGGAGAGATAATCCCCCTAGTCCTCCCGAGTGTGGTTGATATGCAACAGTACAAGGTTGCTCCTAGAGCTGTATGGAGGAAGAAGGAAGACTGGCCAAGGGTCAGGCTGCTCCTCGCCTGGGTGTGTTCTACTGATCGGTGGCTAGTTTCATGTGTGCTTACTACTTCTCTATCCTTGCTTACTTGCCCGTATACGCGAGGGCTCCTGGGGGTTTTATAGGCCAACCCCCCAAGGATACAATGGTAATGTTACAAGACTATGGGGCCGGGTCGTCAGCGTCTTGAGACCCAGGCTGGGACCCGCCGGGGGCCTATAGTTTGCCGGGTTCCCCTAGGTGCGGGCCCCGCGTGCCTAGGGGAACTATGCGCCATCTTGTCGATCGTCAGGGAGTGGCCGAGTCGAATCGGGTACAGTGGCGCTCCGGCAGGTTGCCGCTTGCTAGCGTCAGCAGTGACGACGGTGGCGCTATTGCCATGCCAGCCCTGGTCAGCGGGTAGGTGAGGGGCACTGTTGCCATGCTCTGGCTGACCAGAGGAATGGGCGGGGCATTGTTGCCTCGGTCATCAGTGGATGAAGACTCGTCCCATCGTATGGCCTAGATGGGACGGGAACTGACCCGTGGCTGGGTTGAGGAACACGCCACGGGTGGAACTGGCTTGTTGGGGAAGTCTTGGTTGCGCCGGGTTCGGCAGTCTTGTGCTGGTTGTCGAGGCTGAGTCGAGGTGCCTGGCCGGGTCGGAGGGTTCGGCTGGGTCACGGGGCTGGCGGGTCGAGCTACCGGCGGTAGCGCGCTTGTTTAAAAGCAGCGCCGCCCGTTGTTTTTGAAAAGGATCCGGGTTCCGTTGCCTGCCCGGTGTTCACCCCCCCGACAGTAGTCCCCGAAGTTGTGAAGGTCCGCAGTCTTCGGATGGGAGGGCCTTCGCAGTTTCCCCCATTGAAGAGGCGAATCCTGCAAGCGCCGGGTCCGGCAACACCCACCGTGTGCCGGTTTTTGGAAACCGGATCGCGGCATCCCGGTAGTGGCGAGAACCGAGGAGTCCATCGAATCTTGGGGCAATCCCTCGGGCTTCGCACGGGCGCCACGTGGTGCCTAGAAGTCGGAGGGGCTGACGAACTCTACGCGCATGGCGGGGCCAGACTGACGTCTTTGGGGCCCGCCGCCGCGTGCCCTTAGCCTGTGCAGCATTTCTGCGGTGTCAGGGTCGGTTGCTCTTCCCCATGCGATTATTGTCGCGTCGTGCGCACTTATTATGGGTAGTGGGAAAGGCGAGCGCAGACAATCCTACTCCCCCATGTTCAAACCGAGGCTTATAAATTGGGGCAAGGGGGCGGCGGACATCATTCTCACTCGCGCTCCCCTGCCTCTTCGCCCTTGCTCTGCTTCTTGCGACCGCCGCGCTGCGACGCCCGCCGCTTCGAGTAGAGCTCCACCATCGTTCATCTCTCTTCCTTTCTTTCTTCTCCATCGATGGCACTGCCGTTGGGCTCCTGGATGGGCTCGACCTGTTGGGGAACGTAGTAATTTCAAAAAAATTCCTACGCACACGCAAGATCATGGTGATGCATAGAAACGAGAGGGGAGAGTGTTGTCCACGCACCCTCGTAGACCGAAAGCAGAAGCATTATGATAACGCGGTTGATGTAGTCGTACGTCTTCACGATCCGACCGATCCAAGTACCGAACGCACGGCACCTCCTAGTTCTGCACAGGTTCAGCTCGATGACGTCCCATGAACTCCGATCCAGCAGAGCTTTGCGGGAGAGTTCTATCAGCACGACAGCGTGATGACGGTGTTGATGAGGCTACCAACGCAGGGCTTCGCCTAAGCACTGCTACGATATTACCGAGGTGGAATATGGTGGAGGGGAGCACCGCACACGGCTAAGAGATCTAGTGATTAATTGTTGTGTCTATGGGGTGCCTGTCACGCCCAATATGCGATACTATCCTAAAGAGACTCCAAGGTCCCACCAAGGATAGAACCGCATATTGAAACGCTTTTGCAAGGTGGATATCATTACATCAACATTACATAATAGATGGGGATACATCCAATACATACAATGTCACATGAATACAACAATACAACAACAACATCCGACTACGGATGAATCATAAACAGAAACTCAAACAATATCCACCCTGCTAGCCCAGGCTGCCGACCTGGAACCTATTCCCTGATCGAAGAATAAGCAGAAGATGAACTCAAGCAAGCAAGCATCGCTCTCGCGTCAAGATCATCGCATAACCTGTACCTGCAAGCTGTTGTTGTAGTGTCTGTGAGCCACGAGGACTCAGCAATCCCATTACCATGGGTATCAAGACTAGCAAAGCTTAATGGGAAAGGAAGGGGTAAAGTGGTGAGGTTGCAGCAGCGACTAAGCAAGTATGGAGGCTAACATACGCAAAAGAGAGCGAGAAGAGAAACAAAGGCAGTCGTGAAGCTAGCAATGATCAAGAGGTGATCACGAACACCTACTTCGTCAAACATAACCCGAAACCGTGTCCACTTCCGGACTCCGCGAAAAGAGACCATCACGGCTACACACACGGTTGATGCGTTTTAATTCAGATCAAGTGTCAAGTTATCTACAACGGACATTAACAAATTCCCATCTGCCACATAACCGCGGGCATGGCTCTCGAAAGTTTATACCTGCGAGGGTGTCCCAACAGCCCATGACAAGCTCTCGCGATCAACGAGGAATAGACCTTCTCCGGGAAGACCCGATAAGTCTCGGAATCCGGTTTACAAGACATTTCGACAATGGTAAAACAAGACTAGCAAAGCCGCCCGATCTTGCCGACAATCCCGATAGGAGCTGCACATATCTCGTTCTCGAGGCAACACGGATGAGCACTCCGTACAACTAAAACCAGATTTCAAGTTTCCACAGTGCGCAAAAGGACTCTAGTTAGGACCAACACTTAGACAAGCATTGGCCGGGCGCTAAAATAAAGATGACCCTCGAGAAGCGACTCCCAAGGGAAAAAGTAGGTGGTGGTGAGGCAAATGGTAAAACCAAGGTTGGGCCTTCTTTGGACAAGTTTTATTCAAAGCGAACTGTCGGGGGTCCCATAAATCACCCGACCACTTTAGGAATGCAAAATCCGGGAACATAACACGGTATGAGCGGAAACTAGGGCGGCAAGATTGGAACAAAACACCGGGCATAGGGCCGAGCCTTCCACCCTTTACCAAGTATATAGATGCATTAATAATATAAGAGATATTGTGATATCCCAACATAACCCTGTCCACCATGGAGCAATCTTCAACTTCACTGCAGCTAGCAGCGCTATAAGAGGGCTGAGCAAAGCGATAACATAGCCAAACAATGGTTTGCTAGGAAGGGTGTCAAAGGTTAGAGGTTCATGGCAATATGGATGGCTTGATAAGCAGGTAATAGGTAGCGCTGACATAGCGATAGAACGAAGCAACTAGCATAGCAATGATAGTAGTGAGATCGAGGTAGCGGTCATCTTGCACGAAATCCCATAAGGAAGAAGAACGAGTCCATGAAGAAGATGAAGCCACGAAGGCGAACCAAGCAAAGGCGAGCGAATCCTCACGATCATAGCGAAATGGGAACTATCGAGAAGAAGCACACACCATAGTAAACACACCACACATAGACAAGACATGTTGCACAGCAAGCATGATGCATGAAAAAGCTACATGAAGCTACTCATGGCAAAGATGATGCAAACAAGAACAACACATCAAGGCAAGTTTAAATGAGGCCGGGAACAACATATAACAATTCCGGTAAGTCCTCATATGCATATTTCGAAATTGGTCCAGATCTAAATAAACATTAAGTTGAAGTTGTTAAACAGCAAGTTAAAATGCACCAAGATGATCTACACGAAATTCTAGTCAAGTTACATATAAAGTTCATTTAATTGAGACTCGGCCTAGAAGATATGAGCAAAACAAGTTAAACATGGCATTGATGCAAAATGCACCCAAACATCAAGCAATTACCTCAAAACATGGATGCAACATGATAATATGAAGCTACATGCAAAATCAAGCAAGTTTCATATAGAGCACACTCAAAACGGAGCAACGGTGCAAGACATACGCACTATACAAGTCATAACAACAATCTGTCCAAAACAGCAACTAGGCATCTTAGAAGCTTCAAAACAACATGCTACAGCACCCTAACATAATAACAAAAGGCATGGGCATGAAGTACAGGTAAAGCATAACAAGACATGAACAATGAGCTATCTCCAGAAACAACTAGAACATGCTCAAAAAGACATGGTAAGATTGCAAATAATAAGAGTTTCAGACTTTGCAGAAAATAACATCAGGTTGCAATGTTTAGAGCTATCAAACAACATGTTACAGGAACATATCTTGGAAAACAAAGGCATGACATGAAAGTACTAATTGCATAGAACAACAGTCCCGTACTGACCATGAGCCAGAAAGGATCAGAAAATATGATGGCACCCATGTAAACATGGCAAGTTATATTACAGATTCATACATGGCAGGAACAACAATAAGTAGGCATGTTGGTGAGCTTGAACCACTCACTACAGAGCAATGCATGGCATGGCAAGGCAACCAACAGTAAGAAGGCATGTTTATGATGCTAAGCATGGCAAGAGCAAGGTCATAGGGTGCATGGAACACTAGCAAAACACATGGGAACAAGTGAACTTAATGTTAACACGCTGATAGCAACATTTTCAAGCAACTTTGGAGCAAGAAATGAACAAGCTACAACAAGCTATAAATGCCACCAGTGGAATGAATGGATAGGGCATAACATGTAGATCAAAACATGTTTACATAACATCTCCAGATTATGCATAGAATGATTAGTAGCAACATGTTTATATAGCATCACGAAATATGATTGACATAGCAAAAGCGATGTGACAAGTACACTACTTAACAAGCTCGATTCACTCACCACAAGTCATTGCATGACAAGATAAGCATAGAATAATCAAGAAGGCATGTTTGTGAAACAAACCAAGGCAAGAACAAGTCCATAGCATGCAAGGATCAACTATAGCAAGCTTGGCCATATTGAATAACATGTAAACAATCTGCTAGGAAACATTTTGAAGCAAACGTAGAGCACCAAAATGACATGCTAGACTAATCCATAATTGCAAACAAGGGCATGAATGGATAGACAATAACCATATGTTCAAAACACCCTTACTGAAGTATCTCAATATATGCATGGATCTCTCTGTAGCATCAAGTTTACATGGCATCAAAATAACAGCAGAACAGGGACTAAAATCAGCAATATCACGAAGCCTAGTTTGCATGCTTGTGCTAGTCACCACATTGATCACACAAATACATGGCATACACCCCTGGAAAGATGGCATATCATAGATCAAAACACATGAAGACATCAACCTCAATAATGGCAAAAATGGCAAATGAGCAAGTTATAACAGTTTCAGCAGATTAACATCAACATGCACTCTTCCAACAGCATTTCGGGCATCAAGATGAGCTCAAATGAAAATGATGCAATGGAATGAAATGAAGTACTCGTCGAGGCGAACAATTTGACATATTATACGCACGAAACGGAGCTACGGATGCAAAGATACAGCATGATGAACATGGCATGATTATGCAAAATATTACGGGACTTGGTGGATTTTGGGGGCGGAGAAGTCAACCTTCTCAGATCTTGATCCGGCTCGGTGTCTTGGATCGGCGCTGGAGCATCGCCGGAGATGGGCCGGAGGTGGCGGGAGGCCTTGAGGAGGTGGCCGGACGGATCGGGCGGATCCGGCCGGAGGGAGGCGGATCGTGCCGGGCGAGCGAGGCTACTGGTGGCTGGCGGCCTCGCTCGAGCCGGGTGGCCGCCAGTGTGCAACTCGGTCAGAGGTGGCAGGGCACTGGCCTGGAGGGCGGCAGGCCGGCTGGCGGCGTCCGGCGAAGGGAGGCGAGGGCAGCGGAGGAGGCTGGGCCGCCGGAGGAGCCAGCGGGGCTCTCCTTGGCGCCAGGCAGCAGCGCCGGAGGCGGGCGGCAGCACGCACGGGCGGAGCTGGCGGGCAGGGCAGGCGTGTGAGCTCATGTGGACCTGGCCAGGCTTAGCGGTCCATGTGTGGAGAGAGAGAGAGGCCGCGAGGCGGCGTGGCGGCTCAGATTGGTCGGGCGGCGGGCGAGCGTCCGGGCTGAGACGGACATGTCGGCGTCGCGAGATGGAGGGCTAGGGTTTGGGAGGATTAGACCCCATGAATTTGGGGAGAAGGCATATTTATAGGTAGAGGGGCTAGGAGAGTCCAAATGAGGTGCGGTTTTAGGCCCTTGATCGTGATCGAATGGCCAAAGAGCATGGAGGGAGTTAGATGGGTTTTGGTCCACTTTGGAAGGGGTGTTGGGCTGCAACAAAGAGGGCTTTACGGTTACCGGTTAACCGTTGGAGTATCAAACGACCTCCAAATGGCACGAAACTTGACAGTGCGGTCTACGGTGCTATACCAAGGCAGCAGCAAACCTCGGTCCATTCGAGAACGTTTAACACCCGCACACGAAAAGAGTCAAGAAGGGGACGCCGGATGACATAGGAGTGCCGGATTGCAAAACGGACAACGGGGAAAATGCTCGGATGCATGAAACGAACACGTATGCAAAACGAAATGCACATGATTACAAGATATGAAATGCAGATGATGACATGGAAAAGTGCAACACACAAGCAAATGACATGGCAACGACGGCGAATAACTGGTAGACACCTGGCACATCGAATCCGGGGTGTTACAACACTCCTCCACTAACAAGAGATCTCGTCCCGAGATCTTAGGACCGAGACTGTCACGCCCATGATGCGACCCTATCCTAAAGGAACTCGAAGGTCCCACCAAGGATAGAAGCGCATCTTGAAGACGCTTTTGCAAGGTGGATATCATTACATCAACATTACATAATAGATAGGGATACATACATAAGGCATACAATGCCGACGAATACAACAATACATCATACAAGAGATCAACATCCGACTACGGATGATACATAAACAAAAACTCAAACAATATCCACCCTGCTAGCCCAGGCTGCCGACCTGGAACCTATCCCCTGATCGAAGAAGAAGCAGAAGAAGAACTCAACGCAAGCAAGCATCGCTCTCGCGTCATGATCATCGCATAACACTGTACCTGCAACTGTTGTTGTAGTAATCATGAACCACGAGGACTCGGCAATCCCATTACCATGGGTATCAAGACTAGCAAAGCTTAATGGGAAAGGAAGGGGTAAAGTGGTGAGGTTGCAGCAGCGACTAAGCATGATATGGTGGCTAACATACGCAAATAAGAGCGAGAAGAGAAGCAAAGGAATGGTCGTCAACTAGCAATGATCAAGAGGTGATCCTGAACACCTACTTATGTCAAACATAACCCAGAAATCGTGTTCACTTCCCGGACTCCGCCGAGAAGAGACCATCACGGCTACACACACGGTTGATGCGTTTTAATTCGGATCTTGTGTCAAGTTATCTACAACGGACATTAACAAATTCCCATCGCCACATAACGCAGGCACGGCTCTCGAAATTTTATACCTGCAGGGTGTCCCAACAACCCATGACAAGCTCTCGCGATCAGCGAAGGAATAGACCTTCTCCGGGAAGACCCGATCAGTCTCGGAATCCTGGTTTACAAGACATTTCGACAATGGTAAAACAAGACCAGCAAAGCCGCCCTATCGCCGACAATCCCGATAGGAGCTGCACATATCTCGTTCTCGGGCAACACGGATGAGACATCCTCGAGTAAAACCGGACCTCGAGTTGCCCGAGGAGGCCCATGATCTACTCGGTTCGAACCAGCACTTAGACAAGCACGGCCCGGGGGCTAAAATAAAGATGACCCTCGAGAAGCGACTCCCAAGGGAAAAAGTAGGTGGTGGTGAGGCAAATGGTAAAACCAAGGTTGGGCCTTCTTTGGACAAGTTTTATTCAAAGCGAAGCTGTCGGGGGTCCCATAAATCACCCGACCAGCGTAAGGAGCATAAAATCCGGGAACATAATACGGTATGAAGGAAACTAGAGGCGGCAAAGTGGAACAAAACAACAGGCATAAGGCCGAGCCTTCCACCCTTTACCAAGTATATAGATGCATTAATAATATAAGAGATATTGTGATATCCCAACATAACCATGTCCACCATGGAGAAACCTTCAACTTCACTGCAACTAGCAGCGCTATAAGAGGGCTGAGCAAAGCGGTAACATAGCCAAACAACGGTTTGCATAGGAAAGGTGTCAAAGGTTAGAGGTTCATGGCAATTTGGGAGGCTTGAAGAGCAAATGATAGGTAACGACATAGCGATAGAGCGAAGCAACTAGCATAGCAATGATAGTAGTGAGATCGAGGTAGCGGTCATCTTGCACGAAATCCATAAGGAAGAAGAACGAGTCCATGAAGAAGATGAAGCCACGAAGATTTGCCACACGTAGATGAGCGCATCCTCACGATCATAGCGAAGCAGGAACTAACAAGAAGAAGCACACAACATAGGTAAACACACCACACATGAACAAGGCGTGATGCACAACAAGCATGATGCATGACCAAGCTACATGAAGCTACTCATGGCAAGAGATGATGCAAACAAGAACAACACATCAAGGCAAGTTTAAATGAGGCCGGGAACAACATACAACAATTCCGGTAAGTCCTCATATGCAAATTTCGAAATTGGTCCAGATCTGAACAAACCTTATGTTCAAGTTGTTAAAAAGCAAGTTAAGATGCACCAAGATGATCTACACGAGATTCTAGTCAAGTTACATATAAAGTTCATTAGATTCGGAGCTACGGCCTAGAAGATATGAGCAAAACAAGTTAAGCATGTCATTGATGCAAAATGCACCCAAACATCAAGCAAACACACCAAAACAAGGATGCAACATGATAATATGAAACTACATGCAAAATCAAGCAAGTTTCATATAGAGCACACTCAAAAGCGAACAGCGGTGCAACACATACACTCTATACAAGTCATAACAACAATCTGTCCATAACAGCAACTAGCATCTTACAAGCATCAAAACAACATGCTACAACACCCCAACATAATAACAAAAGGCATGGGCAAGAAGTACAGGTAAGGCATAACAAAACATGAACACTGAGCTATCTCCAGAAATCACTAGAACATGTTCCAAAACACATGGTAAGATTGCAAATAATAACAGTTTCAGACTTATCAGGAAATAACACCAGGTTGCAATGTTTAGAGCTATCAAACAACATGTTACAGGAATTTGTCATGACAAACAAAGGCATGGCATGAATCTACTAATTGCATAGATCAAAAGTCCCTTACTGACCATGAGCCAAAAAGGATCAGAAGATATGATGGCACCCATGTAAACATGGCAAGTTATATTACAGATTCAAACATGGCAGGAACAACAATAAGTAGGCATGTTGGTGAGCTTGAACCACTCACCACAGAGCAATACATGGCATGGCAAGGCAACCAACAGTAAGAAGGCATGCTTGTGAAGCCATACATGGCAAGAGCAAGGTCATAGGGTGCATGGATCACTAGCAAACAATCATGGAAACAAGTGAACTTAATGTTAACAGGCTGATAGCAACATTATCAAGCAACTTTGGAGCAATATATTAACAATCTACAGCAAGCTATAAATGCAACCAGGGGCATGGATGGATAGAGCATGACATGTAGATCAAAACATATTTATAGGACATCTCCAGATTATGCATAGAATGATTAGTAGCAACATGTTAACATAGCAACAAAATATAACAGAATCTGTCAGGAAAACAGCAACAACAACTACCCTCCTTAACAAGCTCGATTCACTCACCACAAGTTATTGCATGACAAGTTAAGCATAGCATCATCAAGAAGACATGTTTATGAAAAAAACCAAGTCAAGAACAAGTCCGTAGCATGCAAGGATCAACTATAGCAAGCTTGGCCATATTGAATAACATGTAAACAATCTGTCAGGAAACATTATGAAGCAAAAGTAGAGCACCAAAATGACATGCTAAACTACTCCATAATTGCAAACAAGGGCGTGAATGGATAGGCAATAACCATATGTTCAAAACACCCTTACTGAAGTATCTCAAAATATGCATGGATCTCTCTGTAGCATCAAGTTTACATGGCATCAAAATAACAGCAGAACAGGGACTAAAATCAGCAATATCACGAAGCTTAGTTTGCATGCTTGTGCTAGTCACCACATTGATCACAAAAATACATGGCATACACCCCTGCAAAGATGGCATGGCATAGATCAAAACACATGTAGACATCAACCTCATAGGATGCACACATCAAACATGGCAAAAATGATAAATGAGCAAGTTATAACAGTTTCAGCAGATTAACATCAACATGTACTCTTCCAACAACATTTCGGGCATCAAGATGAGCTCAAATGAAAATGATGCAATGGAATGAAATCAAGTACTCGTAGAGGCGAACAATTTGACATATTACTGCATACGAAAAGGAGCTACGGTTGTAGAGATCTGCAGGTCAAACATGGCATGATAACGTATGAAATCTGGGACTTCGTCGTTTTGAAAGTCAACCTCGTTCTTACCGCAGTTCGAGGATCGCCGGGAGGCTCGCGAGAGATGGGCGTGGGGCGCCGGAGGCAGGAGAGGCTGGATCGGCGGTGGAGTCGCCTATCTGGCGAGCCGCGCCGAGCGGCGGCCAGCGTGGCGGAACTCCATGGCGGAGCAGCCATGCATGGCGGCAACAATGGCCAGTTTCCGTCGAAGCGGCGAGGCGAACCCGCAGCGCCGTAAGCAGGAAAAGCGCATCGGCGGAGCGCCCAGCCATGGCAGCAGCAGCAGCAGCAGTGGTCTGGCGAAGAGGCGGCGAAGCGCCTGCAAGCAGCGCCAGCGAGAATCCGGCCCAGCGAAGCGCGATCAGCAGCAGTGAAGCTTCGAGGCTCGGCAGGCGGCCTTGTGCAATGGCGGCAGCGAGGCAGGCCCCAGGCAGCGTCTTGGCGCGAGGACAGCGGCGAGACACGTGTCATGAGGAGTGGCTCTGGTGGCGGCTTGGGCGTGTCCGCGGCAGGATGGACGCGTCCGGTGGCGGCGGAGGCGATTTTGCTAGGGTTAGGGTAGAATGACCCGAAAATTTGAGGAGGTCTAGTTTTATAGGTAGAGGAGCAGGAGAGTCAAATGAGGCGCGGTTTTGCCACCTTCTCGTGATCGAACGACCAAGAGCATGGAGGGGAGTTAGGTGGGTTTTGGGCCACTTTGGAAGGGGTGTTGGGCTGCAAAGAAAAGAAGGCTTTGCGGTTACCCGGTTAACCATTGGAGTACCAAACGACCTCCGAATGGCACGAAACTTGACAGGCGGTCTACGGGTGCTATACCAAGGCCGCTTGACAAACCTCGGGCCATTCCGAGAAAGTTTAATACCCGCTCACAACAGAAGACAAAAAGGAGCGCCGGATGACATAGGAGTCTTGGGATTGCAAAAGCGGACAATGGGGAAAATGCTTTCGGATGCATGCGGCGAACACGTCGCATAAAATGAAATGCATATGATGACATGATAAAATGCAGATGATGACATGGCAAAATGCAACGCATAAGCAAATAACATAGCAAAAACGGCAATGAATAATGGCGGACACTGGCGCATCGAATCCGGGCGTTCTGAGAGGCGGAAGGGAAAGGGAAGAGGTGAAACAAGAACTCAAGAGAAGAAGCAAAGAAATCAAGAGCCTTGAGAAGAAGAGAGGAATAGCGAGGATGGCGAGAATCGAAAGCTCACGGAATCGGATAGACTAAGAAACCACTCGTTCTAACCGAATTGGTTAGAATGAAAAAAGCGAATAAGACCGAGAAAGGATTTAGGCAGCACTCGGATGGGTGAAAAGAATAACCGACAAATGGAATAATTAAGGAGATAATAAGAAACTAGAACCATGAATCTTAGGAAGAATGGACATGATTTAGAGGAAAAACTCTTCTTCAATCTTCAAGGCTGAGAATGACGACGAAACACCACCAAAATTGCTGAGATACTCAGGAGAGCAGCGAAGAGGTTGAGCCAACAATGAAAAGAATTTGAACAAGGTCTTGGAGAAGCCATGTGACTGATGGGATCCATTCTTACGTCACACTTAAAAGGAATTTGTGAATAACTCCGGGAGAATTTGAAGAGTCAGGTAAGATCCTGGGAAAAGACCTGTGGGTTAGGGCCCACTGAAGAGATAACACCATTGGAAATGATTGTTGAACAGATAGATGATGCACCGGAATAATTGAAATATTTGAATGAGGTGACAACCTCGAATTAATTAGAACACAGACGAATCTCTTGAGATGTCATGAGCACTTTGGAAGGATAAACTGGCGAGAGGCGAACGAGCAAGGAAAACACTTGAACCGAGGAAAAGAATATGATCAACACCGAATACTTGAATTGAATCCACCGGAAAAGAAAAAGAGATGAAGAATGACGAATGAGACGAGAATTCACCGGTTGAGATAATTAAGGGAAGACTGAAGAGACTCCGTACGAATGAAATAGATGGTCGAGAGAGTCAACTCCGGGAAGAAAAGGGTGGGAGGACGGAAAAAAAAACACATGCAACTGGAAGGGGAAACCGACGAATAATTTTGAGAGGAAATACCGGTTGAAATCATTGAGGAAAGAAAGCACATACTTCGCACGAGTAGAAAGCATACTCGATTACAGACTCCGGTTCCGAGGAGAAAAAGGGTAGGGCGGGTGGGAAATGAAAACAACTGAGGATTGAACTTGGCAAAAATGAAGAGGCTCAAGTCAACTTGACGAGAAATGCACCGGATAAAAGAGGATGGACAACTACTGGAAAACCAACTGCGTGATCCTAAAGAAAATTTGAAGGGGAAGAGGAGTAGTTCAAAACACCTACGTCAAGATTCCTCACCAGAGCGACAAAGGGGCTGAGGAGTAAAAAGAATTCCTACTCTCCGATATAACTAGACTCCGAAAATAGTTTTCTTCTAGACTCAACAACGGCCAAACTACACGATCAATCAAGGGGGCTCCTAAGGTCGGTCGAGGCTCTGATACCAACTTGTCACGCCCAATATGTGATACTATCCTAAAGAGACTCGAAGGTCCCACCAAGGATAGAACCGCATATTGAAATGCTTTTGCAAGGTGGATATCATTACATCAACATTACATAATAGATGGGGATACATCTAATACATACAATGTCACATGAATACAACAATACAACAACAACATCCGACTACGGATGAATCATAAACAGAAACTCAAACAATATCCACCCTGCTAGCCCAGGCTGCCGACCTGGAACCTATTCCCTGATTGAAGAAGAAGCAGAAGATGAACTCAAGCAAGCAAGCATCGCTCTCGCGTCAAGATAATCGCATAACCTGTACCTGCAACTGTTGTTGTAGTAATCTATGAGCCACGAGGACTTAGTAATCCTATTACCATGGGTATCAAGACTAGCAAAGCTTAATGGGAAAGGAAGGGGTAAAGTGGTGAGGTTGCAGCAGCGACTAAGCAAGTATGGTGGCTAACATACGCAAAGGAGAGCGAGAAGAGAAACAAAGGAACAGTCGTGAAGCTAGCAATGATCAAGAGGTGATCCTGAACACCTACTTACGTCAAAGATAACCCAGAAACCGTGTTCACTTCTCGGACTCCGCCGAAAAGAGACCATCACGGCTACACACACGGTTGATGCGTTTTAATTCGGATCAAGTGTCAAGTTATCTACAACCGGACATTAACAAATTCCCATCTGCCACATAACTGCGGGCACGGCTCTCGAAAGTTTATACTCTGCGGGGTGTCCCAACAGCCCATGACAAGCTCTCGCGATCAACGAAGAATAGACCTTCTCCCGGGAAGACCCGATAAGTCTCGGAATCCGGTTTACAAGACATTTCGACAATGGTAAAACAAGACCAGCAAAGCCGCCCGATCTGTGACAATCCCGATAGGAGCTGCACATATCTCGTTCTCGAGGCAACACCGGATGAGCACTCTGTACCACTAAAACCAGACCTCAAGTTTCCCGAGGTATTGCGCAAAGGACTCTAGTTCGGACCAACACTTAGACAAGCATTGGCTCGGGGGGCTAAAATAAAGATGACCCTCGAGAAGCGACTCCCAAGGGAAAAAGTAGGTGGTGGTGAGGCAAATGGTAAAACCAAGGTTGGGCCTTGCTGGGCAAGTTTTATTCAAAGCGAACTGTCAGGGGGTCCCATAAATCACCCGACCGCGTTAGGAACGAAAATCCGGGAACATAACACCGGTATGACGTAAACAAGTGCGGCAAGAGTGGAACAAAACACCAGGCATAAGGCCGAGCCTTCCACCCTTTACCAAGTATATAGATGCATTAATAATATAAGAGATATTGTGATATCCCGACATAACCCTGTCCACCATGGAGCAATCTTCAACTTCACTGCAGCTAGCAGCGCTATAAGAGGGCTGAGCAAAGCGGTAACATAGCCAAACAACGGTTTGCTAGGAAGGGTGTCAAAGGTTAGAGGTTCATGGCAATATGGGATGGCTTGATAAGCAGGTAATAGGTAGCGCAGACATAGCGATAGAAACGAAGCAACTAGCATAGCAATGATAGTAGTGAGATCCGAGGTAGCGGTCATCTTGCACGAAATCCGTAAGGAAGAAGAACGAGTCCATGAAGAAGATGAAGCCACGAAGGCGAACCAAGCGAGCGAGCGAATCCTCACGATCGCACGCAAGCAGGAACTATCGAGAAGAAGCACACAACATAGTAAACACACCACACATAGACAAGACATGATGCACAGCAAGCATGATGCATGAAAAAGCTACATGAAGCTACTCATGGCAAAGATGATGCAAACAAGAACAACACATCAAGGCAAGTTTAAATGAGGCCGGGAACAACATATAACAATTCCGGTAAGTCCTCATATGCATATTTCGAAATTGGTCCAGATCTAAATAAACATTAAGTTGAAGTTGTTAAACAACAAGTTAAAATGCACCAAGATGATCTACATGAAATTCTAGTCAAGTTACATATAAAGTTCATTTAATTGAGACTACGGCCTAGAAGATATGAGCAAAACAAGTTAAACATGGCATTGATGCAAAATGCACCCAAACATCAAGCAAACACCTCAAAACATGGATGCAACATGATAATATGAAGCTACATGCAAAATCAAGCAAGTTTCATATAGAGCACACTCAAAAGCGAACAGCGGTGCAACACATACACACTATACAAGTCATAACAACAATCTGTCCAAAACAGCAACTAGGCATCTTACAAGCTTCAAAACAACATGCTAAAGCATCCTAACATAATAACAAAAGGCATGGGCATGAAGTACAGGTAAAGCATAACAAGACATGAACACTGAGCTATTTCCAGAAACAACTAGAACATGCTCAAAAAGACATGGTAAGATTGCAAATAATAACAGTTTCAGACTTTGCAGAAAATAACATCAGGTTGCAATGTTTAGAGCTATCAAACGACATGTTACAGGAACATATCATGGCAAACAAAGGCATGGCATAAATCTACTAATTGCATAGAACAACAGCCCCTTACTGACCATGAGCCAGAAAGGATCAGAAAATATGATGGCACCCATGTAAACATGGCAAGTTATATTACATATTCATACATGGCAGGAACAACAATAAGTAGGCATGTTGGTGAGCTTGAACCACTCACTACAGAGCAATACATGGCATGGCAAGGCTACCAACAGTAAGAAGGCATGTTCATGATGCTAAGCATGGCAAGAGCAAGGTCATAGGGTGCATGGAACACTAGCAAAACACATGGGAACAAGTGAACTTAATGTTAACAGGCTGATAGTAACATTTTAAAGCAACTTTGGAGCAAGAAATGAACAAGCTACGGCAAGCTATAAATGCAACCAGTGGAATGAACGGATAGGGCATAACAGGTAGATCAAAACATGTTTATAGAACATCTCCAGATTATGCATAGAATGATTAGTAGCAACATGTTTATATAGCATCACGAAATATGATTGACATAGCAAAAGCGATAATGACAAGTACACTACTTAACAAGCTCGATTCACTCACCACAAGTCATTGCATGACAAGATAAGCATAGCATCATCAAGAAGGCATGTTTGTGAAACAAACCAAGGCAAGAACAAGTCCATATCATGCAAGGATCAACTATAGCAAGCTTGGCCATATTGAATAACATGTAAACAATCTGCCAGGAAACATTTTGAAGCAAAAGTAGAGCACCAAAATGACATGCTAGACTACTCCATAATTGCAAACAAGGGCATGAATGGATAGACAATAACCATATGTTCAAAACACCCTTACTAAAGTATCTCAAAATATGCATGGATCTCTCCGTAGCATCAAGTTTACATGGCATCAAAATAACAACAGAAGAGGGACTAAAATCAGCAATATCACGAAGCCTAGTATGCATGCTTGTGCTAGTCACCACATTGATCACAAAAATACATGGCATACACCCCTGGAAAGATGGCATATCATAGATCAAAACACATGAAGACATCAACCTCATAGGATGCACACATCAATCATGGCAAAAATGGCAAATGAGCAAGTTATAACAGTTTCAGGAGATTAACATCAACATGCACTCTTCCAACAGCATTTCGGGCATCAAGATGAGCTCAAATGAAAATGATGCAATGGAATGAAATGAAGTACTTGTCGAGGCGAACAATTTGACACATTATACGCATGAAATGGAGCTACGGATGCAAAGATACAGCATGATGAACATGGCATGATTATGCAAAATATTATGGGACTTAGTGGATTTCGGGGAAGGAGAAGTCAACCTTCTCAGATCTGTATCCGGCTCGGCTGTGGATCGGTGGCGTGGGAACATCGCGGAGATGGGGCGGAGGTGGCAGAGGCCTTGAGGTGGCCGGACGGATCAGGCGGATCCGCCGGAGGAGGCGGATCGTGGCGAGGCGAGAACCAGCGAAGCCTTGGCGGCTGGCCAGGCTCGGCCTTGAGTGGCCAGCCGTGCTGACTCGGTCCAGAGGTGGCAGAGCACCGGGTCTGAGGCCGGGGCGGCAGGGAGCCCAGGCGGCGTCCGGCGAAAAGCGGGCCGGCGGAGGAGGATCGGGGCCGGCCGAGGAGGGCCGGCCCGGGAGGCTCCAGCCAGTGTGGCGTCAGCGTGGCAGAGCGAAGGCGAAGGCACCGAACGCAGTGGCGGGCCAGGCGGGCAGTGTGTGAGCTCGTCTTGAACCCATGGCGAGGCTGGCGAACCTTGTGGAGAGAGAGAGAGAAGGCAGAGCGGCGTGGCGGCTCGGATTCGTCGAGGCGCGGCGCGCGTCGGCGGCTGGACGGACATGTCGGCGTCATGAGATGGAGGGGCTAGGGTTTACGGAGGATTAGACCGCGAATTTGGGGAGAGGGCATATTTATAGGTAGAGGGGCTAGGAGAGTCCAAATGAGGTGCGGTTTTGACCCCTTGATCGTGATCGAATGACCGAAACATGGAGGGAGTTAGATGGGTTTTGGGCCACTTTGGAAGGGTGTTGGGCTGCAACAAAGAGGGCTTCACGGTTACCGGTTAACCGTTGGAGTATCAACGACCTCCAAATGGCACGAAACTTGACAGCGGTCTACGGTGCTATACCAAGGCAGCAGCAAACCTCGGTCCATTCCGAAACGTTTAGCACCGCTTTACGAAAAAGAGTCAAGAAGGGGCGCCGGATGACATAGGAGTGCGGATTACAAAAGCGGACAACGGGGAAAATGCTCGGATGCATGAAGCGAACACGTATGCAAAGCGAAATGCACATGATGACATGATATGAAATGAGATGATGACATGGCAAAGTGCAACCGCAAGCAAATGACATGGCAGCGCCGATGAATAAGCGGTAGACACTGGCGCATCGAATCAGGCGTTCTGATGCCCCCCTCCGTATATATAGGAGTGGAGGAGGGGGCCGGCCAAGGGGTGGCGGCGCCCTAGGGAGTCCAACCCCAGGGCAGGACTCCCCTTTCCTATTAGGAGAGGGAGAGGGAAGGAAGAGGAGGGAGGAAGAAGGAAAGGGGGGGGCCCCTCCCAATTGGATTGGGCTTGGGGGGTGCCCCTCGCTTTCCACTAAGGCCCAATAAGGCCCATATACCTCCGGGGTTCCGATAACCTCCGGAGCTCGTGTGTCCCAATCTCACCGTAACATTTTCGGTGTCCAAATATAGTCGTCAATATATCGATCTTTATGTCTCTACCATTTGAGACTCCTAGTCATGTCGTGATCACATCAGGGACTCTGAACAATCTTGGTACATCAAAATTCATAAACTCATAATAAAACATCAGCGAAACCTTAAGCGTGAGGACCCTACGGGTTCGAGAACTATGTGAACATGACCGAGACACGTTTCCGGTCGATAACCAATAGCGGAACACGGATGCTCCTATTGGCTCCTACATATTCTCTGAAGATCTTTATCGGTCAAACCGCATAACAACATACGTTGTTCCCTTTGTCATCGATATGTTACTTGCCCAAGATTCGATCGTCGGTATCTCAATACCTAGTTCAATCTCGTTACCGGCAAGTCTCTTTACTCGTAATGTAATGCATCATCCTACAACTAACTCATTAGTCACATTGCTTGCAAGGCCTATAGTGATGTGCATTACCGAGTGGGCCCAGAGATACCTCTCCGACAATCGGAGTGACAAATCCTAATCTCGAAATACGCCAACTCAACATGTACCTTCGGAGACACCTATAGAGCTCCTTTATAATCACCCAGTTACGTTGTGATGTTTGGTAGCACACAAAGTGTTCCTCCGGTAAACGGGAGTTGCATAATCTCATAGTCATAGGAACATGTATAAGTCATGAAGAAAGTAATAGGAACATACTAAACAATCAAGTGCTAAGCTAACGGAATGGGTCAAGTCAATCACATCATTCTCCTAATGATGTGATCTTGTTAATCAAATGACAACTCATGTCTATGGCTAGGAAACTTAACCATCTTTGATTCAACAAGCTAGTCAAATAGAGGCATACTAGTGACACTCTGTTTGTCTATGTATTCACACATGTATTATGTTTCCGGTTAATACAATTCTAGCATGAATAATAAACATTTATCATGAAATAAGGAAATAAATAATAACTTTATTATTGCCTCTAGGGCATATTTTACGCAAGAATCAAATGATTCATAACCAAGTGATTCCAAAGTCCATCTTTATGGAGTTTCTTCATCGTTTACACCGATATGACCGAAGCAGCGATTGCCACAAATAAGTTGCACTATCATTATCAACTTTGCATCTTTTGGCATCAATATTATGTATATGTGTATCACTACGATCGAGATCCAACAAATTATTTTCATTGGGTGTATGACCATGGAAGGTTTTATTCATGTAAGCGAACAACAATTATTCTCGACTTTAAATGAATAACGCATTGCAATAAACATGATCAAATCATATTCATGCTCAGCATAAGCCAAATAACATTTATTTAGGTTTAACACTAATCTCAAAAATATAGGGAGTGTGCGGTGATGATCATATCAATCTTGGAATCACTTCCAACACACATCGTCACTTCACCCTCAACTAGTCTCTGTTTATTCTGTAACTCCCGTTTCGAGTTACTAATCTTCGAAACCGAACAAGTATCAAATACCCAGGGGTTACTATAAACACTAGTAAGGCACACATCAATAACCTGTAGATCAAATATACCCTTGTTCACTTTGCCATCCTTCTTACTTACCAAATATTCAGGGCATTTTCACTTCCAGTGACCATTACCTTTGCAGTAGAAGAACTTAGTTTCAGGCTTTGGTCCACCTTTGGGCTTCTTCGCGGGAGTGACAACTTGCTTGCCATTCTACTTGAAGTTCCCTTTCTTTCCCTTTGCCCTTTTCTTGAAACTAGTTTCCTTGTCAATCATCAACACTTGATGCTCTTTCTTGATTTCTACCTTCGTCGATTTCAACATCACGAAGAGCTCGGGAATCATTTTCGTCATCCCTTGCATCGTCTTCACGATCTGACCGATCCAAGTACCGAGCATACGGCACCTCCGAGTTACGCACCGTTCAGCTCGATGGCGTCCACGAACCGATCCAGTGAGCTTTGCGGAGAGTTCTCTCGGCCGCGACAACGTGATGGCGGTGTTGATGAGGCTACCGATGCGACGGGCTTCGCCTAAGCACCGCTACAATATTACCGAGGTGGAATATGGTGGAGGGGCACCGCCTGCAGCTAAGAGATCCGAGAGATCAATTGTTGTGTCTATGGGGTGCCCGTCCCCGTATATAAAGGAGTGGAGGAGGGGGCCGGCCAAGGGGGTGGCGTGCCCTAGGGGGAGTCCAACCCCCACCGGGAGTAGGACTCCCCCCTTTCCTATTAGGAGAGGGAGAGGGAAGGAAGAGGAGGGAGGGAAGAAGGAAAGGGCCCCCCTCCCAATTTGGATTGGGCTTGGGGGGGCCCTCCTTTGGTCCTTTCCCCTCCTTTCCACTAAGGCCCAATAAGGCCCATATACCTCCCGGGTGGTTTCGATAACCTCCCGGAGCTCCGGTATTGTCCCAATCTCACCCGAAACCTTTCGGGTGTCCAAATAGAGTCGTTCAATATATCGATCTTTATGTCTCGACCATTTCGAGACTCCTCGTCATGTACGTGATCACATCCGGGACTCGAACAATCTTGGTACATCAAAGCTCATAAACTCATAATAAAAGCTGTCAGCGAAACCTTAGCGTGTGGACCCTCACGGGTTCGAGAACTACGTGAACATGGCGAGACACGTTTCCGGTCAATAACCAATAGCGGAACCTGGATGCTCATATTGGCTCCTACATATTCTCTGAAGATCTTTATCGGTCAAACCGCATAACAACATCGTTGTTCCCTTTGTCATCGGTATGTTACTTGCCGAGATTCGATCGTCGGTATCTCAATACCTAGTTCAATCTCATTACCGGCAAGTCTCTTTACTCGTTATGTAATGCATCATCCATAACTAAGTCATTAGTCACATTGCTTGCAAGGCTTATAGTGATGTGCATTACCGAGAGGGCCGAGATACCTCTCCGACAATCGGATGACAAATCCTAATCTCGAAATCGTCGACTCAACATGTACCTTGGAGACACATATAGAGCTCCTTTATAATCACCCAGTTATGTTGTGGCGTTTGGTAGCACACAAAGTGTTCCTCCGATAGCAGGAGTTGCATAATCTCATAGTCATAGGAACATGTATAAGTCATGAAGAAAGCAATAGAAACATACTAAACGATCAAGTGCTAAGCTAACGGGATGGGTCAAGTCAATCACATCATTCTCCTAATGATGTGATCTCGTTAATCAAATGACAACTCATGTCTATGGCTAGGAAACTTAACCATCTTTGATTCAACGAGCTAGTCAAGTAGAGGCATACTAGTGACACTCTGTTTGTCTATGTATTCAACATGTATTATGTTTCCGGTTAATACAATTCTAGCATGAATAATAAACATTTATCATGAAATAAGGAAATAAATAATAACTTTATTATTGCCTCTAGGGCATATGTCCTTCACGACCGTCACCGTCGAAGACATCTCCTATCTACGCTCCTCCCGGCGCTTGCCGAGGGAAACGGAGGTTGCTGTGCGCTTGCCAGGCGGCAGAGGCCTCGGCCAGGGGCATGGGGCGTGGTCTTCCTCCGCATTTCAAGCGTGGGTTTGGGCTGCCGGCGAGCGCCTTCTTCCACACGTTCCTGGGTTCTTTGGGCTGCAGCCCCATCATCTTGGCGTCGGCGCCATCGTCCAACTGTCGAGCTTCGTCACCCTCTGCGAGGGGTATCTAGGGGTCGATCCCACGGTTGACCTGTAAGGGCGCTTCTTCTCCTTGAAGCGGTCAGGGGCTGACTGCCCCAAGACGCTGGAGGATTCTGCCAAGAAATGGCAGAACTCCTTCTATGTCCGCAACCTTGGCGCGGACCGCATCAATCTTCTGGCCTTCGCCATCGCGCCGCTACGGGCGAAGATGAATTGGGGCTATTACCGCGAGAACGATCGCGGAGATTCTTAATCTCTGTGAGCGGGTAGCGGTGATGAAGATGCGGGAGGGACTCATTGGCACCGACCTCCTTGCCGCCTTTATCATGCACCGAGTCCTTCCGCTGCAGCGGTGCACCTGCCTCATCGGCGAGATGACCCGCCTTCAGGACCCCAACCAAATGGGGGTGACGCGCCTGGTGGCGGATCAGATCGTGCCGGGTCAACGACATCTCCAAGGCCAACTTGCGGGACGACTGGCGGTTCGGCAAGCCGCCGTACAACCACGCGAATCTGGTGCCCCTGGTGAGTCTTTGGTCTTTGTATTTTGATGTTGCGCACCTTCTTGTTCAACCCGACGCGATGCGGGAGGTGCTTCTGAATGCCATCCGGCACCCTTACGCCCAGGCTCCGTCGCAGGTGGTGCAGGCGGCGTCGGAGGAGCCGGCGGCCCACGGCGGAGAGGAGGAGGACGAGGTCGACGTCGGCGCTGGGCGCCGCGCGGGTAAGCCCTGCCTTTTTGCCTTCTTTTTCATGCTTCTTGGGTCGTTGGGCACGAAATGGCGCGGATGATCTTGCGAGCCGTTAGCCTTGATGGCGTTAGGCGGAGGCGGCGGCGAGGCGGGCGGGTCATCGCGAGGCGGCACCGAGCTTGCGCATGGGAAGGACAGCGTCGCGCCACGGCCTCGGGCCGCGAAGCGCATGGCAGACCAGTCCCGGAGCGCGAGGTCGGCCAGGAGGAGGCGTGGTGCCGGGCAAGGAGGCCGGCCGCCGTCCTGGTCTTGCCGGGGTAAGTTTCTTCTTCTGTCCGCATCCGAGTAGTCGAGTCAGCCTTGCTTTTGTTCATTCGCCTTTTCTTGGTCGCCGATCGCTGGCTGGCGGCGGCCGATGATCTGATGACAGTGAGGAGGCGCGTTCGGAGGAGCGGTCCAGCCCATCGACCGGGGCGAGGAGGAGGCGGCGGATCCGGACCTCGGCTGGAACTGACCGGCGCCGAAGGCCCGGCTGGCGAGGACAAGAACGAGGGCGGCGGAGTTAGGCGGCATCGGTCGAGCTGGATCTTTGCGGCGGCATGGGCGCAAGCGGCGAGGCGGCATTGCTTGAGATGCCGAAAAAACAGCGGTGGTGGCGGCGGTCTTCGATCCGTCGTCGGTGAGGGCGTGACCTAGGAGGCCGGGCTGACATGGTGGACCTCGACACGGAGGTCGTGGAGGTGGAAGGCGAAACCCGCCGCGGTCGATGTTGTCGGCGGGCGAAGTCGGCGGAGGCGGAGACAAGGCCGTCTTGGAGGAGGTGCCACGGGTGGTGCCGCAGGAGACACCTCGGGCGTTGGAGGAGGCGCCACCGGTGGTGGCGTCGCGAGTCGTCCCGGCTGCCGAGTCATCGGTAGTGTCGCAAGCCATTCCGGCGGCCGGGTCGTCGGCGGTGTCGGAGAGGGTGTCGGAGGCGCTAAGCCGGCAGGAAGCGGCCAGCGAGGAGCATGCCACAGTGCCCGACAAAGGCGTTGATTCTGCCATCCGCGCCAGCGCCGCAGGGTGGGGCCGTCGTGGTCTTCGAGCCCCAGACCCAAGAGGAGGCGGCGATGGATGCCGTCAGCCGCCATCTGCGTGGGTGGACGGATCGGATCGGGGCCTTCGCCCAGGCCGAGGTGGAGCGGACGCAGGATCTGGAGCACGTCGTGCTGGTAAGTTTCCTTCGCGGTTTCTTCTTTATGAGGCGCTAAGCTCCTGCTGAGTGTAACCCGAGATTGAGACCAAGCGTAACAGTTGGGCCAAATCTTAAGTCTTGCTCTTCTTCTTTGAATCTTGTTTTTACAGCCAGTGTTGTCGCGAGACCCGGCTGCTCGGGCTGGTCACCACTCTGACCCGGCTTGTGCCAACTTGGCCGCCTTGGAGCTAAGGTGGCGTGGCAGCGGCGGCGGCGGCCCGGCAGTCGCTCGGCAAGCCCACCAGCTGGGAGGCGATTGGCGGGTCTAAGATCCTCCTCAAGGGCAGTGGCGCTCCTTAAAGCGGAGGCCGCCAAGGTGGTGGGCGCCTCGGGCCTGGGCGAGGCGGACCAGCAACACGGCGAGCTGGCCGATGACAAGGGCCAGCTTCAGGCCGAGGTGGGCGCTGAAGGGGCGGTGACATGGCGGAGGGCCCGTCAGGATGAGGCCCGTCATCGCGAGGCGATCGAGAAGGCAGCTGAGGACAAGGATGCCGAGCTGAAGGCGGCCCGTGCCAAGGTGGCCAACTTGGAGAAGGCGCTCCAGGAGTGCGACCGCACCATTGATCGGGAGCGGCGTGGTACGTTGCTCAAAGCGCAACACCTGGAAGAATCCTTCTCCATTAAGTGCTTTTCTTGAGTTTCGCTGGATTGGGATCCGGCTTTTTGTCCTTGATGTCCTTTTTTGTATTGCTTTGTTTTCTGACAGGGGCCTTCCCGGAGACGCATCGGCTGGCGGAGGAGGCCATCCGCTTCCAGCACGACTCACTGGGGGCTGTTGGCTCCGGGACCAACCCGCAGGTGGCGTGGACCTTCCCGGAAATCATGACCACCGCTGAGGCCCGCTTGCGGGTCCTGGGTGACCAGATGGGGCGACTGTCCCTAGCCAGGACGGCTATGACGGCGGCCCTCTGGCCGGGCTCCGTTGTGCCGAGCAGCTTCACGCGGCTGGCGTGGTGGCTGGAGATGGAGCCAGACCGGCTCCACGAGTGGCGCGTCTCCACCGCTCGTGCTGGTGCCGAGATGGCGCTCCGGTTCATGCTGTCTTGGCACCCGGACCTGCAGCTGGACGCGCCGATGGGCCAGTGGGCCGGCTCGGAGCAGCAGCTGCAGGAGCAGGCCGACCGGATTGCTTCCCGGGCCAGCTACATCACCGACTTCGCCATCCATGATGAGTTCCGCCCAAGGCGGGCAAAAGGTGGCGGTCGTGTCGGCAACGACTATGGCCTGCTTCTTCATGACCGGAGGGCAGCTCGAGGAGATGGGAGTCTACCACGGCCAGGGGTGCGAGGAGGACACGGTGCCAGCCGGACTTGGAGGCCGCCGAGGGAGAGCCGTTGACCTCGCGACCCGTGGCAGAGGCGCTGACATGACCGTGGAATTCTTTGTTAGGTAGAAGGTCCACCACCCCTGGGGGTTTCAGGTGTAATTGTTGGATTCGGGTTCAGCGGACCCTCAAGGTTGAACTCTGGGGTGCGAAGATCACAACTCCTGCCTACCCATGTCTCGTCGCCTCGCAAGGATCTAAAACTACACGAAGAACAACACAAGGGACACGAGATTTATACTGGTTCAGGCCACCATTGTGGTGTAATACCCTACTCCAGTTTGTGGTGTGGTGGATTGCCTCTGGGGCTGATGAGGAACAGTACAAGGGAAGAACAGCCTCGCAAGGGTCTGTTCTTGGCTGGTGTGATGAACTGCTAGGGGAGTTCAGCCGCCTCTCTTTCTCTCTCTCTAGATGCCGATGTCTCGGATCGACCCCCCTACCCTGTGGGTGGCTAGTACTATTTATAGGCGGAGGCCCTGGGCCTCTCCCCAAATATTGAGCGGGAAGGGTGCTAACAATTGGCCATTTTGAAAGGGAACATCTAGTACACTTATCCTGACTAAAGTTGGTCCTCGCCTGCCAAAGACCCAGCGATGGCCTTGGCTTGGGCTCCACGATGACCTTCGATTCTGCCGTCTGCTGGTCTTGGTCTTGTTGCACGAAATGGTTGCCTTTGCTTGATACTCTTGCTGCGCTTGCCCCTTTGCACCAAAGAGGAAACAAGGACTCTCTGGGCGGCGCCCGCTGGCGCTGCACTGCCTTAGTCGTCATGGCTTGCGTCATGATCACCTCGCGAGTACCCGCCTTGATCTCTCGCCTCCTCACGAGCCAACTGGCGAGGCCATGCACGAGAAGCCTCTGTCATCCGCCCGCAATCTGGCCCCCGCGAGGTCTTGAGCATGTGTTGATGAAGATGGGCGTCTTGGGCCCTCCTTGAAACCACGCCGCAGAGCATGAGCGAGCAAGTCAGGTACCCGTTCCCGAGCAGCAGTAGCCCGGGCCCAAAGCGCTTGGACTTAACAGCGAGAGAAGCGAAGGGGCAAGTGTGAAGCGCTGCGGGCCCCAGTAGCCTGTGGCCTTGGGTGCCGCGTGGCGGTTGATTGGACATGGGCGTCCTGGCTCCCCCACGACACTTCGGCAACTGCACGAGTTGACAAGGGAGCGGTACCCGTCTGGGCTTACCTTCCTTGCCTCCTCCAGTCATTGCCCAGATCCCCTTTCTCTCTCCTATTTTTCCTGCTTCCAGAATCCCCAGATCTACTCCAACTCTGCATCCTAGCAAGGCATGTGTAACGCCCCGGATACGACTTTCCATATTCATAACTCCAACTCCTGCCTTTTCCGGAGATGTGATATATTATTTTCTCCGTGGTTGGGTTTTTGTCTTTTGTTTTGTTTTTTGTTCTTGTCTTGCATTCCATCTCATTGCATCATTCGCATTGCATCGACAGTCTGTTGCCGTCATTGTTTTCAAACTTGCATCACCTCGTAGTTGCCGCGTTCCCCCCCTTGATTTTGTTGGCCGTTCCGAGACCAATCTTGTTCTTTGTTTTTCCCTCTTGCCTAAACCGGAGTCTCTTTGCACAGTGCATCGACCCCTTGCCCGTGTCCGAAACTTCCCCGAACCCGACCCGGGCAGTCATTACCGTTGGGTCCGGATCATCCCCTAACATCTACAAAACATCCCCGTTTTCTTATTTGGACTCCCTAGCCTATTTTTCTCGATCGTCCGATTTTTATCGGATGATCCAAACTCCCCTCTTTTCCATATATATATAGTCCACCCTAGTCCATTTTGTCAAACCCTAGAAATCCTCTCCTTTGTCCCCCATAGCCGCCGCCACCTACAGCCTCCTCCCACCTCGGGATCCACTCCCGATCCAAACAAATCCCCCTCGTTTTCTTCTCCCAGGAACCACCAAATCCTCCTCCTTGCCTTGCTCAAGCCCCCAAGAGAGGAGCTCATCCTCTGCCCGACGCCCACCATCCCCGCCTCCTGGATCCTCCCGTCCTTGAGCTCCATCCTTTCGATCCATAGCACCTCTGCGTCAGGCGCCAGAGTTCCTCGCATCTTGTCCGCCGGAGCAGCGAGGCTCGTCCATGGCGCCTCTTCTTCTTCCCTGCTGCCGACTACGCCATACTGCTCGTCTTCATCTCGCGCAGCATCGCCGCTCCTCCTCGCAACCACGGCGCCCCTCGCGAGCCCTGCTTCTCGCGCTCCGCCGTCGCCCTTTCGTCCAAGCCTCGCGTCGCGCCTCTTCCGCCTTGGATCCGGCCGCCCTTGCCATCCCGTTGACGCAGCGGCCTCCTCTCGGCGTCGCGCCCAAGCCTCCGTCGCGGCAAGCCGTTCCCGCCGCCCAGCGCCAAGCTACCGCCGTCGACACTGCTTCCTCTGCCGAGGGCGAGGCCCGCGCCAAATCCCCTACCACGCGGGCGAGATGCAGCTCCGTCCCGCCGCCGTTACGCCTCGCCGAACCAGGCCACCAGCTTGCCAGCCGGCCACTGCGAGCCACCCCGTCGCGCTCCTTTTTCCCTTCCTCCACTGGCTCACTTCTCCATACATTCTCTGATCCCTCTCTCTCTTCTCGTTGTGTGTTGCCCCATGGGCCAGGAGCATGAAGCCCAAGCCACCGGCGGCCTTCCTCGCGCCCGGATCGACCGCGCCGGACTCCTCCCGCAACAGTTCTAGTCCCCGACGCCGTTCCTCGCTAGTAGCACCCCGGCGTCGCGCTCCATCACCTTCCTCGCCGGGCCTGCTGCCTTCCGTCAGCGCGCCTTATTGTTACCTTCCGGACGGCGCCTCGCAGCCGCGTTGACCGCCCGCTTCGTCGGCGCCTTGTAGCCCATCGCCTCGGCCCAGCCCCAGCCTGCTTCTCCTCGGATCGGCGTGATAGCCGGCCCGGCCCAGCGGCCGGCCCAGCCAGCGCCCTCCTGCAGCCTCCCCTCCGAACCGGGCCAAGAGCCCATGGTGAGCAACCTCAGCGCCCACTCTGTTAGGCCAGCAGCGGATTCGGCCCGTTCACGTTTTTTCCTGATCTGCGCATTTGTCTATTATCCATTGTATTAACAGTTTTACAGAAAAACCCCTCATCTTCATGCATATAAAAACTCATTAATGGTGCATCGGATTAAAACAAATTATATATGTAAAATGCTTAGTTTTTCATCTAGTTTCATAATTTGCCACTTTCATCCATGTTTAAAATGTTTAAAATGTTGTTTGATTAAATTTTCTTAAATGCCATGCTAAAATGACTTATTTCATAACTAAATAACCGTAGCTCGGTTTTAAATGTTCTTTATATGTAAATGGGGTGGAAAAATGCCTAGATTAACATGGTGCACTTTATTTTCCTGTTTAACAACATTAAAATTGTGTTTAGGGCAGAACAGTACCAAATTCTAAATGTGCACATGGGGATTTTCCGGAATTATTGTTTATTCTTCCGGCCTCATTTAAACTTGCTTAAATAGTTAGTTTCCTTATGCTTCACCCCTTGCCATGTTAATCAACATTTAATATTGTTGGGTAGCTTAAACAAGAGAGAACTAAATAATTGATGTGGTGTTCGTCAATATGCAACTTCGTTGCATATTGAGCTCCATAATTTGTAGTGTTGTTTGTTTGCACTTTGCCATGCCATGCCTCATTAAACCGGACATGCATCATACTTGGTTGTGCATCATGCCATGATTATCACGATGGTTGTTTACTATGTTGTTTGCTTCTTTCGGGTTGCCTCTCGTTAACCGGTTTAGATTAGGAGTTGCGAGATCGTTCGACCGTCCGTTTGTCTTCTTCACGGACTCGTTCTTCTTCCTTGCGGGATTTCGAGGCAAGATGACCCTTCTTTGGATCTCACTACTATCATTGTTATGCTAGTTGCCTCGTTCTTCGCTATCTTGCGCTACCTATTACTGTTTGTCCAGCCATCCCATGTTGCCATGAACCCCTAACCTTTGACACCTTTCCTATACAAACCGTTGTTTGGCTATGTTACCGCTTTCGCTCAGCCCTCTTATAGCGTTGCTAGTTGCGAGTGAAGTGGAAGATTTCTCCATGGTGGGCCGGGGGTTTATGTTGGGATATCACAATATCTCTTATATTATTAATGCATCTATATACTTGGTAAAGGGTGGAAGGCTCGGCCTTATGCAGTGTTTTGTTCCACTCTTGCCGCCCTAGTTTCCGTCATACGGTGTTATGTTCCGGATTTTGCGTTCCTTCTGTGATCGGTGATTTATGGGACCCCGACAGTTCGCTTTGAATAAAACTTGTCCAGCCAAGGCCCAACATTGCCTTTACCATTTGCCTCACCACCACCTACTTTTCCCTTGGGAGTAATTAACCCAAGGGTCATCTTTAATATAGCCCCCGGGCGATGCTTGTCTAGCGTTGGTCCAAACTAGAGCACCGTCGGGACCATCCCTTAGCAACAGGTTACGTCGGTACTTATGCGCCCGCTTATCCGGTCGTGGCACGAGGCGAGATCTGTGGCTACTATCGGGATGTCGGCACGCATGGGAGGCTTCTTGGTCTTGTTTTACCATTGTCGAAATGTCTTGATGTCTGGGATTCGAGACTGATCGGGCCTTCTGGGTGAAGGTCTATTCCTTCAATGATCGCGAGAGCTTGTCATGGGCTAAGTTGGGACACCCTGCGAGGTATAAACTTTCGAGAGCCGTGCCGCGGTTATGTGGCGAGATGGGAATTTGTTAATGTCCGGCTGTAGACAACTTGACACTTGATCCGAATTAAAACACATCAGCCGAGTGTGTAGCCGTGATGGTCTCTTCTCGTGAGTCAGGAAGTGAACACGGTTTACGTGTTATGTTTGGCGTAAGTAGGTGTTGAGGATCACCTCTTGATCATCGCTAGCTTCACGACCGTTCAGCTTGCTCTCTTCTCGCTCTTATTTGCGTTGGTTAGCCACCATATTATGTAGCGCTACTACAACCTCACCACTTTACCTTCCTTTCCCTTTAAGCTTTGCTAGTCTTGATACCCATGGTAATGGGATTCTTTGAGTCCTCGTGGCTCACGGATACTTCAAAACCAGTTTGCGGTGCCTATGTTACGGCGGTGGCGCAACCAAGCTCAAGGAGGAGCTCGATGAAGATCTTGCCCTTTGTGTTGTTTCGTTCTAGTTGATCGATAGTGGAGCCCGGTTAGAATTCGATCGGGGACCTTTAGCCGCATTTGGGGTGCTTCTTTTATTTTGGTTCCGTAGTTGGACCTTGATTGTATCTGGATGATGTAATGCTTTATTAATGTAATTGTGTGAAGTGGCGATTGTAAGCCAACTATGTATCTCTTTCCCTTATGTATTACTTGGGTTGTGTGAAGATTACCTCACTTGCGACATTGCTTTCAATGCGGTTATGCCTCTAAGTCGTGCTTCGACACGTGGGAGATATAGCCGCATCGAGGGCGTTATAGCATGGCACCTCGCCAGACCCCGGCCGGAGCATGGTACTCGCCCGCTCTGGATCCTCCGAATGTGTTGGGGAAGAGCCTTGCCCTGACACACCAGATGATGGTGACGCAAAGCAACGACGGGGCGGCCGTGCTTAAGGTTGGCTCCGCCCTTCCTGAGGTCGAAGGAAGCACCTTCTACTCGCTCTTCGTGAGCGCCATCGCCGCCGGTCTGGTGCCCCCTTTTTCCGAGTTCTTCCTCTCTGTTCTCCACCATTACAACCTGCTAGCTCTGCATCTCCATCCCAACTCTGTTCTTCTCCTGGCGATTTTCGCCTACTACTGCGAGGCTCATGTCGGGGTAAGGCCCTCGGTGGCCTTGCTGCGCCATTACTTTTACCTCCGGGTCTCTCACGGCCCCATCACCGCGTGTGCAAGCTTTGTCGCGTATGGCAGCTCCAATGCCATCTCGAAGCCCGGGAAGAGGATTGAAGGCTTCAGGAGCAAGTGGGTCATGGTGGATCTTTGGCGCATCCATCCCGGCTGATTACGCCTGGAGCAGCCCAAGTCTGTTGGCCTTGGTCCGTCTTGAACTCGTTGATCCATGTGAAGCTTGATCTTTGGAGAGGATGGGCGGACTGTGGCGAGCAACTGGCGGCAGCGAAGCTGACGAGGCGTCGCTTCGTAAGGGAGTTCTGGAGCACGGGTGGCTCAGCAGGGAATGTCGCTCAGTGTGGAGGCTCGGGGGTGATGCCGCTCTTCGCCCGAACCCGAAGTCTGGTGACGAAGATCTGGCGTGGTCCTCAATCCTTGGTTGGGGGTGGCGTGGCAAGGCGGAGGTGCTCTGTGCCCTGTTCCTTTGGGAGGATTGGGAGCAGGTGGTGAACTCCATGCCCACTTTCGGCGGGGCGGGCCTATGCCCATGGAGGTTCGAGGACCTAGCAAGAGGAGGAGGAAGAGGGCGGGAAGAGGATCCTGATTCGAGGCGGCCAAGCCCAGGGAGTCGAGGCACCTCTCCTCGGGGCAGGTCCAGCTCTTTGCCTCATGCTTGGGATGATGACAAGGGCGGCAGCGAGCGAGGTGGCAAGAGCTCGCCCCTGATCCCGAATAAGGACAGGACGGGGCTGGTTCCCCGCGGGTCTACTCCAGCTCCGAGGCAATCTGCAGACGCGCCTCCTGCTCCTGAGCCTCTTGAGGTTGATCCCAGCAGCCGGCTCTCGGGCTTCAAGTTTGGCCGGAGGTTGCTTGAGCCCGCGAGCGATGACCAGTAAGTGCTTGATTCTCGCTTTGCTTCTTGCTTCGTTGTTGATGCTTGACGTTCATATTCCCTGGCTAGGCGAGTACTGTGCGAAAAAAGCTGAAGGGGCTCTGAGGTTTTGTTGGGCAGCACCTTCATCTATGGGAGAAGGGGGGCAGCAAGGCTTGAGCCTCTCTGCCGGTCATCCTCGCGAGCCTAAGCGGGGCTAGCTAGTCTTGAGCTCAGCCCCCATGGCCCAAGCGACTCTGAGGTGCCTTGCACAGCGCCCTTGCCCGCGATCGTCGAGGCATGAAGGTCTGACTCATGGTGCTGTGATTACGCTGCCATCTTCTCCCCCCTCGCCATGCTGCCATCTCTCAGACTCCTTCTCTTGTCTGGATCATCTTGCCTCTGAGGCTAGGCCCGGCAGCGGAAAGATCTTCTGGCGCCGACCCTCGCTTGGTGGCGGGCGCTGGGCTGGCCTCTGGCTGGAGTCGCTCGATGCTTGATCCAGCGTGGCTCGAGCTGCGATAGCTACGTGAGGAGAAGCAGGCCATCCTTGAGGCAAAGGCCGCTCGTGTGCTGCTTTGGGTGAGGTAGTAGATGTCGAGGTCGCTGCGAGCCTTTGGAGAGTGAGCTGCAAGGCTGCTTGTGACCAGCTTGCCAAGGAGGCCCATGTCCGGGGAGAAGGAGGAAGACATGAAGGCTCATGAGGCTGCCGCCAGGACAGGATGCCAAACTTGATGAGCGCCACATTGCTTGGGTGTCTTTGGGCGGCGTTGGAGGCAAAGAGGATCGGTGGACGACAAAGCGCGGGTCCTAGCCGAGACCGCGTGGCCTTGAAATTTGGAGGTGAAGGCTCGCACCTTCTTGAAATCGCTTTATGATGGCGGCACGAAAGCCCAGTGGCCGGCGCCGAGGGCAGCCCCGCCAAGTTGCTTCCCTTCTGGTCGCGCCCTTGAAGATGTCACCGTGGCCTTGGCCCCACGGCTGGTCCCGTAGCGTGTCCTTTCTTCTGCAGCCGACGTCGCGTCTTCACCCATGTCTACCTCCGCGACCCCAACATTGACCTTGACAGACTGGTGGAGCACTGTGGCGAGCTTGCCGCCGTCATTCTTGAGCCGTGAAGGGTCATGCGGAGAACTCTTTGGCAAAGTTAAGACGCCGGCACCAAGCGAGCGGTATTTGCCGATCTGAGCTCCACGAGGCAATGCCGCCTGGTGCAGCTCCGTCACGGTGATTGCATCACGAAAGTGACTCCTTGGCGGCTCCGATCACCTTTTAGCTCCTCAACATGCATCATGCCTCGTGGAGGCATTTAAACTTGTGTTTGGCATTGCCAAAGCACTCTATGGTATAATATTTGCTTTTGAATTCCTTGAGATTTGCGCTTTTCCTTCCTACTTGCTTGTGTTCTCGTCGGCCGAGCCTGCCCTTGCGCATACCTCGGCCGCCGTTAGCCCCGACAGGAAACCGGGGCGGGACCAAGGAGTGAGGCTACATGACAAGTTAGGCTCTGAGTCGCGATGCTCGGGAGTACCCATTGGCCTTACGAACAACAAGTAGGGAGGTGAGATGTATGGGTGAATTTACCATTCTCGTCAGCGAGCCGGCCCGCGCATACCTCAACCGCCGTTAGCCTTTCGGAACTAAGGGGTGAGGGGCTACGTGACCAGTTAGGCTCCTGAGTCGCGATGCTCACGAGTCCCTCTTGACGTTCAAATGGCCTTCATACCTTGGCTCTGCTCGGGGAGAGGCGTGCGACGGACCAGGCGCGTGGGGCCTGGCTGGGTGGTGTGCGCCTGGGCGTGACCCAGGCGTAGCCCCCATGCCCAGCCCCCTCGCGCGGCACTCCCGAGGGGAGGCGTTACGGTGGGGCCGGACATTGAGCTCCGGGCTCCCTGATGTTGATGCCGCCGGGGGCCACCCTCAGTTATTTATCACCGGTAGCGGGCATAAGCGCTTCAGTATAGAATGCGGGCATAGCTGCTCCTCGGTAGTGTCGTCGACAGCCTTGAGCATGGTGCTTCCAGTGCGTGGGAGGGGCTCCCCTCGGGAGGAGCCCGGGGCATGTCTGAGCCCATACGACACGTGGGCTGGCACGGTAGGGCTTTGACGAGGTGTATCTGGGCACCCGTGAGCTAGCAGCGGGACTCACGGGGCCCTACCTCAAAGGCGGGTTGCGCTGGCTCTGGGCCTTTACTTGTAATGTGTTCTGCAGATTTGGTTGAATCGGCGCTCTATGTCCTCGGGTCCGGCCCTCGGCGGGCTCGGTAGTCATTGGTATGCCCGGTCGCGATCCGTGGACAAGGCGAAGGGTGAGGGCTGGAGAGCGATAAGAGCCCATGGTCGCGATGCTTAGGTACCCCCTTTAGCGTTGGCGGCGACATGAAGGAAGAAGGATGCAGTGGACGGGCATCAAATACGATCATGATGGGTCAAATGGACGACTTGAATAAGCGAGAGGAATACATGCCACGAGTGCAGCCCGGTGGCTTGGGGATAATGCAGCCAGCGCCCCAATAAAATGGCGAAAGTATGAACCAAGGGATACATACTGCGAGGGACGGACCTGTGAATTTGGGGATGATGTAGCCACAGGGGCGCTCGGCTGAAAATGAAACTTCGAAGGATGTCACTGATGATCTTTGAAGATGAAGGGATCTTTGAAGTAGCGAGCGGCGTCTTGTTGCTGGGAGGCGATCTTCACGAGCCCAGGCCCGGGGCCTCGGGGGCTCGGAGGGCTGGCGACTCCGCAGACCATCTCCATCTCCACCAGGACTGCGGAATGCTGACCGCTTGAGCCTCCAAGATGCTCCTCATGAGGCGTTGGCGCCTGCAGCTTGCCGCGTTCGGCCGTAAGGCATGCGAACATAAGCTGTGGGGTGGACCTTCACAGGCGTCCCAGCGTGAGGGCTAGAGGCACTCTGAGAGGCGGCTCGGTTGAGTCTGGTATGTCGATCTGGAGCGTCGTGAGCCACCATCCTCGCCTAGATGGGGAGCTACGGCGGAGTAGCCGGCGGCTGCCACTCATGACTCTTGACTCCTGCAGCTCTGAATGATCTCGTTGAGGAATTCGAGGTTTAGCCCTCCTTGCCTTGCTCCTTCTGAGAAATGTGCATTGAAGCACGCCTCAGTGGTGCCGGCGCCTCCCTCGTGATCTTAGCAAAGTCGATGGCCCTCGAGGAGAGAGCCCCGAGCCTTGCTCGAGGAGGCGGCCGCGCGCCTTCCTATCTGCGACAAAGGCGCCCCTGAATAGGCGCGGACCACGAGGGCTGCCTCCCGAGGCGGGCAGGCGATGTCTTCTTCTTCTTAGGGGCAGCCTCGGGAAGCCTCCGCTCCTGTGATCTGGGTCTTGATCGTCTGGCTTGGAAGAGCCGCTCGAGAGAACAAACATCGTCTCTCTCTTCACAAGGCACTGTGATGACTCCACCGCTTCCTAGCATCTTGAGGACATTGTAACCGTGATGGGTCACGGCCATGAACTTGGCCAGGGCTGGGTACCCAAGGATGGCATTGTACGGCAGGCGAATGTGAGCGACCTCGAAGTCAATGAGCTCGGTGCGGTAGTTGTCGCGCTTCCCGAAAGTGACAGGAAGGCGGACCTGCCCTATCGGAACCGTGGAACCATCGGTGATTCCTTAGAAAGGCTTGGTTGGGTGCAGCTGATTGTATGGCACTTGGAGATTGTTGAACATCTCGACAGATAGGACATTGAGCCCTGCCCCACCGTCGATGAGGGTCCTGGTGACTTGCACATTGCTGATGATTAGGGAACAAAGCATCGGGAGGACTCCGGCTGTGGCTGCGCACTTGAGCGGGTCCGCTAAGCTGAACGTGATAGCGCACGCTGACCACCTAAGAGGGCATGTGGCCTCAAGCTTGGGGAGGACCACATTCACTTCGCGAGCAAACTGCTTGAAGATGCGCTGAGAGGCCGGGGCTTGAGCGCCGCCCAAGATGCAAGCGATTGCGCGCGGCTCCTGGAAGCCTCCAGCCCCCTCGTCCTAATGATGGTCTTCATTCCTCCTCGGCTGCGGTGGCAGAGGAGGGAGGCCCGCGTTGCCTTGTGGGCGATCCTCGCGAGGATGATCCCTCCAACCCCCTCGCGAGGTGGGTCCCTCCAACCTCCTCATGAGGCTGGTCACCAGCCGGTCCTCGCGAGGTTAGTCCGCCACCCTTGGTGAGGCCACGGTCTTCCCATCGTCCTCCACCTCTTCCTCCTCCTCGGCCATAAGCGCCGATCCGCTGCGCTTCGGGCGTCGGCCCGCACGCCACGTCTCGCGGCCCTGATCTCTTGGCATTCGTTGGTGTTGTGGGTGTGGAGGTCGTGGTACCTGTGATGCCGGCTGCCCTTGGATGACTCGAGGCTGATCCTGCCTAGCTTGGTGTCGGCTCTGCACGCAAGCATAGCAGCCCCTTAAGCTTCGTCCTTGGCCTTGGGCTTCTTCTCTTACAGGTGCGGTGGCAGCTCGAGGAGAAAGGCGCCCTTCCTCAGCCCTAAGCGCGCGAGTCGCCCGGGTTGAACAGCTCGAGGGAGGTGCACAAGTCCTCATGGATCATAGCTCCTCCTTCATCTTGGCGTCACGTACACCATCGGAGAAAGCTGAGATGATGGCCTCCTCGGACACCTTAGGGATCTTAAAGCGGCGTTGTTGAAGCTGGATGAACTTCTGCGAGGTCTCTTCCGGCTCTTTGCTTGATCTGGCGCAAGTCACTCATGGCGGGCGGTCACGGGTGCCTTGGAAGTTGGCGATGAATCGGGTGTGCATCTCGTCCTAGGAGGATATCGTGCGAGCGAGTTCGAGGAGCGGTGCGGGCGCCGTCCTTAGCGCCATAGGGAACCAGTTCGCCATGACCTTCTAAATCCCGTTAGCGGCGTCGATGCCAGCTCATAGAGCTGGAGGAACTCAATAAGGTCAGCGGTGCCATCGTGGCGAGGCAGGTCAGCTTGAACTTGCGGCCGAGCCATGCTGCGCTTGCTTCGGCGGAGAAAACGCGGCAGCCTGCGATGGCTGCGAGCCCTTTGGTGACGGAGAGCTTGATCTTGCGGGTCTCTGTGCGCTGCCGCCAGTGCTGTGTGAGGTTTTAATCTTATTTGGAAGCGAGAGCAGCGTCCGTGCGGGCAGTGCGGGGAGCACAGGCGGCTTCTTGGGGGCGAGGATCTCTTGGCAACTCTTCTCTTCTTTGTGCGGTGCGGACGAAGTGGGTTCCGCCCGGGGGCCACGTGCCTTGGGGCCAGAGCACCTTCTTGAGGGCGGTTGAGGCGACCGAACTCGTTGCTTACTTGAGGCGAAGCGGTGTAGTGAGAGGATGGTGCAGGAGGCCCCAGTGGCGATGAGCTTCGGTGATCTTGGGCGAGCCACTTCGTCGTGAGATTAAATCAGCGGGACGGTAGTGTAGGAGCTCCCGCGCCAGGAGTAGCGTGGCATGCGCGTCTGCAGGAGCGCGACGGGCGTGGGATGAGGAGCCGGCTGGAGTCAGCGACGGGGTGGCGGTGCGGCCTTCTCACCGCACCGAAGGGTGCAAGGACGATGCCTGCTGCTCATTCCCTGCCGGGCCGGTGGCGGCGTTGATGGCATCTGACGAGGAGCGGTAGGCGCCTTGCCGGCGAGCCCGTTTAGGCGGACTTAGAGTGGCAAAAGCTGACCCGGCCGGCAGCGAGCTCGACGGCGTCGACATGGATGGGGCGAGGCGGAAAGCAGGCGATGGAAGGCGGATTCCGGCGCACCCCTACCTGGCGCGCCAAATGTTGGATTTTGGGTTCCGGCAGACCCTCAAGGTTCGAACTCTGGGGTGCACACGAAGATCACACCTCCTGCCTACCCATGTCTCGTCGCCTCGCAAGGATCTAAAACTACACGAAGAACAACACAAGGGACACGAGATTTATACTGGTTCAGGCCACCATTGTGGTGTAATACCCTACTCCAGTTTGTGGTGTGGTGGATTGCCTCTGGGGCTGATGAGGAACGGTACAAGGGAAGAACAGCCTCGCGAGGGTCTGTTCTTGGTTGGTGCGATGAACTGCTAGGGGAGTTCGGCCGCCTCTCTTTCTCCCTCTCTAGATGCCGATGTCTCGGATCGACCCCCCTTCCCTGTGGGTGGATAGTCCTATTTATAGGCGGAGGCCCTGGGCCTCTCCCCAAATATTGAGCGGGAAGGGCGCCAACAATTGGCCATTTTGAAGGGGAACATCTAGTACACTTATCACGACTAAAGTTGGTCCTCTCACCTTAAGACCACAGCGATGGCCGGCTTGGGCTCCACGATGACTTCCGTTCAGCCGTCCTGCTGGTCTTGGTCTTGTTGCACCGAAATGGTTGCCTTTGCTTGATACTCTTGCCTGCGCTTGCCCCCTTTGCACCAAAGAGGAAATAAGGACTCTACGCAGGCCGGCGCCCGCCTGGCGCCCGCCTGGACTTGGTCGTCATGGCTTGCGTCATGAGCACCTCGCGAGGTACCCCGCCTTGATCTCTCTGCCTCCTCGCGAGCCAGCTGTGAGGCCATGCCGAGAAGCCTCTTGTCGTCCGCCCGTAATCTCAGCCCTCGCGAGGTCTTGACATGTGTTGATGAAGATGGGCGTCTTGGGCCACTCCTTGAAACCTGCTGCGGAGCATGAGCGAGCAAGTCTGGGTACCCCCATTCCCGAGAACACAGCGATAATGAACTACGGCCGTGGGCCTTTAAGTATTTCTGTGATGTGTATATTTACGTGAATGTCTTTGCTCTAAGCTTTTGATTTTTGAACCAATTTCTTGCGTTTTCCTTTCTCGAACCTCCCATGAGCTTTGGCCGAGGCTCCGGTCCATGACAAGGAGTTGGTTCTTTGAGAGAGCTTGCAATACTTAGGTTTTCAAAATGTTGAGCCAGAGCAAAACACCTAACAACCAGTGGCGGCAACCCGTGAGCAGGTTGGTGATCAGCAGGTCGTCTCGACTATTTTAGAGTGACGGGCGGGTTGATCGATCCGTGACCTTTAACAGAGTGTTTGAAGCAGCGGGGAGCTCGGCTGTTGTGCTCGCTAGCCAAGCCAATGAAGCGGATCTGTGGATTAGGGCGAAGTGGGGGGCCGCGGCGTCCTTAGTGCATCAGGAACCACCAAGGAAGGCAGCGGTTGGCAACCGAGCCAGCCAGCCCCGGAGCCCCCGGGTCGAGCGAGTCGGACCGGTGGCCGGGTTCCGGAGCATAGTGATGCATAAAATTAGGGGACACAATAACTTGGTCGGCAAAAGGCAGCCCCCGAGTGTCGTTCGGGGACCCCATAGTTTCATATGTTTACAAAAGGCAATGATACATACACTCGTACGGCTAACTGTAAAACGGGCGGAGGAGTTCCGCGTTCCACGGCTGGGTCGTTTCTTCGCCGGCGGTGTCTCTCTTGCGCTTGCTTGACTTGCGTGTGTCGATGAGGTAGTAGGCATTCCGATCGCACAAGGCCCGACTGACGATGAACGGGCCCTCCCATGGAGGGGATAGCTTGTGCTAGCCGGCTTCCTCTTGGACGAGTCGAGGCGATTAAGCCTTTATGAAAAGCGAGATGCTTGATCTTCTTGCTATGGTAGTGCCTCGGACCTTGCTGGTAGATGGCCGAACGGCTGAGCGCCAGGAGGCGGTCTTCTTCGAGTAGGTCGACGCCGTCTTCGCGGGCTTCTTTGGCTTCGGCTTCGGTGTACATCGCGACACGGGGCGAGTCAAACTCGACATCGGTCGGGATGACGGCTTCGGCTCCATAGACAAGGAAGAACGGGGTGAACCTTGTTGACCGGTTCGGTGTAGTTCGGAGGCTCCAGAGGACGGCCGGCAGCTCGTTGAGCCAGCTATCGGGTGAGTGGATGAGCGGCTCGATGAGCCGCGGCTTGATGCCGGATAGGATGAGGCCGTTGGCCCGCTCGACCTGCCCATTGGACTGCGGGTGTGCAACGGAGGCCAGGTCAAGGCGGGTGCCAAAGACGGAGCCGTATTGCACAAGAGCGCCCTTGGCGAAGTTGGTGCCATTGTCGGTGATGATGTTGTTCGGCCTTCCGTAGCAAACTGCGATGTCTTTGATGAACCGGATGGCTGTTGGCCCTACCAGTTTCTTGATTGGCTGTGCTTCGATCCACTTGGTGAACTTGTCCATCGCCACCAGCAGATGCATCGTGCCGCCTCAGGCGGTTTTGAAGGTCCCACATGTCGAGTCCCGGACGCGAAGGGCGGCGATTGGGATGGTGCGAATCTTGGCGCTGGCTGGTGGCTGCGCTTGCTCAAGCGGCATCCCTCGCGAGAGACGAGTGACTTCGGCATGTTGGAGGCCGTGGGCGATCAAACTCATGGCGAAAGCCACCAGGGATCGTGATGCGGCATGGTGCCCGCATTCTCCTTGGTGTATGTCGAGGAGGATGTCGATGCCTTGGTCCTGCTCGACGCAGCGCTGGAACACGCCGGTGGAGCTTCACTTGACGAGTTCGTTGTTGATGATGCTGTAGGCGGACGCCTGACATTGCACCTGCTGGGCGTTGGTCTCGTCCATGGGGTGAACCCCGTTCTCCAGGAACTTTGAAATGGGCAGGGCCCAAGATGGAGTCGTCACCATGGCAAAAGCGGCTGGTCGGCGATGGTGGCGGGTCGGCGGCGGTCTCGGGCGAGGTTGGCAGCCCGGGCTGGGTTCGGCAATCCCCGGGCCGGGTTCGATAGTCCCCTGGCGGGTTGTGGTCTTGGCGGGTCATCAGGACTTGGATGGACTCGAGTCCGGAGGCGGCTTGATGGATGGCTTGTGTAGGTGCTCGAGGAGACACGGATGGGATGGACTGGGAAGAGGCAATCTTGGCGTGTCGGCCGCCTCGTTCTCCATGGCTTGAGGACATGGAAGAACTTCATAGCGCTCAAAGGACGGACAGCTCTGGGCGAGAAGCGGTAACTGCCATGTTGGGTTGCAGGCGTCCCATTCGCGGAGCACTATTGCACCACGGATCCGTCGTATTAGCCGCAGGGATCTGTTGGATGCGAGTCCTTAGGAAGCCGGAGGCCGTGCACAAGGGCTTCGTACTCGGCGACGTTGTTGGAGGCGGCAAAGTGGATCTGGAGTGTGTAGTGGAGTCGGTCGCCCTTCGGGGACGACAACACGATGCCGGCTCCTAAGCCGAGTCGCATCTTGGAGCCGTCGAAATGCATGCGCTAGTGTGTCCAGTCCGGAGGAGGCGACAGGTACTGGGTCTCGGTCCAGTCGATGAGGAAGTCGGCCAGGGCCTAAGAGTTGATCGTGGTGCGGGGCTCGTAGACGATGGTGTGGCCAGCTAGCTCGAGCGCCCACTTGGCGACCCGGCCAGAGGCATCCCGGCACCCAATGATCTCGCCGAGGGGGCCCGTGCCGACCACGGTGATGACATGCTCTTGGAAGTACCGCTTCCGTTTCTTGGCGGTGAAGTACACGCCGTAACACATCTTCTAGTAGTGCGGGTAGTTCTGCTTGGAGGTGGAGAGCACCTCACTCAGGTAGTAGCCCAGGGGCTGGGCGGCTTGAATCTTGCCCTTCTCGGTCGCTCGACCACCAGCACCATGCTGACCGACCGTGAGGTCGCGGCTATGTAGAGCAACAACGGCTCCTTCTCGGCCGGCACGGCCAGGACTGGTGTGGTGGAGAGCATGCGCTTGAGGTCTCGGAAGGCCTTGTCCGCCTGGTCGTTCCATTCGAACAGCGTCGTCTTCTTCATCAGCTGGTATAGGGGTAGGGCCCTCTGTGACCAGTGAAGCCCCGGCCGAGGCCGAAGGGCAGCGGTGAATTTCTTGACATCGCGCAGCCGAGCCGGCTTGCGCATGCGCTCGATGGCCTTGATCTTCTCCGGGTTCGCCTCAATGCCGCGCTCTGAGATGAGGAAGCCGAGTAGCTTTTCTGCTGGGACGCCGAAAATGCATTTTTCCGGGTTGAGCTTGACCTTGTATTCGCGGAGGTTGGCGAATGTCTCCTTCAAGTCGTCGAGGAGCATGAGGTGCTGCTTGGTCTTCACCATGATGTCGTCCACGTAGATGTGGATATTGCGGCCGAGTTGCGGCAACAGGCATTTCTGCATGCAGCTGGAAGGTGGCGCCGGCGTTCTTCAAGCCGAACGACATGGTGATGTAGCAATACGCCCCAAAGGGCGTGATGAAGGACGACTTCAGGGCGTCGGCCGGGTCCAGCTTGATCTGGTGGTAGCTAGAGTAAGCGTCCAGGAAGGACATGAGCTTGCACCCGGTGGTCGAGTCGATGACTTGGTCGATCCGCGGGAGGGCGAACGAATCCTTGGGACAGACCTTGTTAAGGCTAGTGTAGTCGATGCACATGCGCCAGGTCCTGTTCTTCTTCAGGACGAGGACTGGGTTGGCCAGCCACTCGGGGTGGAACACTTCCATGATGAAGCCGGCTGCCAAAAGTTTAGCGACCTCTTCACCGTTGGTTCTTCTCTTCTCTTCGGAGAAACATCCCAGGGGTTTACGGACAGGCTTGGCATCCTTGCGTAAGTGGAGTTTGTGCTCGGCGTACTTCCTCGGGATACCCGGCATGTCCTTGGGGGTCCATGCAAAAATATTTCGATTCTCACGGAGGAAGTTGTGAGCTTCGCCTTCCTATTTCTTTGTCGAGGCGGGTGCCCACGACAACGTACTTGCTGCAATTGGGGTCTTTTGGGTTCAGCTTCACTTTCTTGGTCTCCTTGGAGGGCTTGAAGGCGGCCTTGTCAGCCGGCTCCTCGGTCGGGATCGATGCGGCTGATGCTTCTCCGGCCAGGGCGACGATCTGGTCGAGCTGGCGCCTCTCGTCGGCAATGACTAGCGATTCGGCCAGCTTGGCGCTATCTCGGGCGCACTCCAGGGACTTGCGGTAGTCGCCGGTGATGGTGATGAGGCCCTTCGAACCCGGCATCTTCATCTTCAGATACGCGTAGTGGGGGACCGCCATGAATTTGGCGAGCACGGGTTGGCCCAGCAGCGCGTGGTACGCGCTGGACATGTCCACCACCTCGAACCATATCGTTTCGCTCCAGAAATGGCTGTTGTCGTCGAACAGGACGTCGTGTCGGACCCGGCCAATGGGAGAGCAGGAGAGGCCGGGAACGATGCCGTAGAAGATCGTTCGGGTTGGCTCCAGGTCCTTGGGCTCGAGGCCGAGCTTGGTCATCGTGTCGCGGTAGAGGATGTTGATACTGCTGTCGTCGTCGATGAGGACTTGGGAAAACTTGCACGTGCACCGCACAACAATGGTGGGGTTGAGGGCGGGCGTAGCCACTGGATTGACGCATGGTGGGTGGTCCTCCGGGTCCGGTGGCCGGGCGGTCCGACGGTGCATGTACTCCGGCTTGGCGGGCAGCAGTGTTCACCTCTGCGAAAGGCGCTCATTGTGCTTGTCATCGGCGAGGCTGGTGAAAACGATGTAGGCGCGTTACGGTCGGGTAGGCATTGTTACTGTCGCACCGCGCCAGTGGAGGTGGCGGCGTGGCGAGCGGCTGTCCCGTGCCACGAGTCGGCTGGAGGCGGGACGTCGCCCCTCATGATGTGCTTGGTGATGCCGCACTGCTGAAGCGTGTGCGTGGACGGCCTTGCACCGCTGTGGTGCTTGCAGGGGGCGTCGAGCATCTCTTCGATGCTCATGGCGGATTGCCACGCCGTCTTGCCAATCTGCGGTGCTTATTTGCGGGTCCGCCGTGGGCGGTGGCGCGACTCAAACCGGTTGTCGTGTGGCCGAGCCGTTGGTCAGCCTTGCGCTTTGTTGTTACGCTAGTCTTTGCTGCATTCTTTGTCGCGGCGGCCGTGGGGGGCGGCTTTGCCTTGCCGGCTTCATCCAGCGCCACCTGAATCTTTATGGCGGAATCTGCGTTGGCGTACTTGTCCGCCGTCACCATGAGCGCGGCCATGGTGGCCGGCTTGGAGCACAAGAGCTTGTGCTTGAGGAGGGTGCCGTCTCGGCACCCATTGATGAAGTACTGGATCGCTTGAACCTCGTGGACGCTTTTGCAGCTATTAGGAGCTCGGTCAGCGTCACGAGTACTCATGCCGATCTCCGTTAACCTACGCACATAGCAAAATTTGGTACAGCGGCGGCGGGTCGCTTATGAGTCCCGTGAAGTTGCAGACGAAGAGCACCTTTCGAAAGTCGACCAATGTGTTGCGCGCCCATCGGCGAGCTGTTCAACAGTGGTCTGGCCGACCCTTGGAGCATGGCGGTGCGTAGCGCCACGACAAATCGGCGATTAGGCGCTGGTGATGCCGATGGCGATGGTGTAGTCGGTGAGCAGTCCTCGGCTTCGCAGTTACATTTGCTTAGGGGGTGTCGTGGGGAGCATGAACCCATACGGAAAGGATCCTCCGGATCGTGGGCGAAACACGCCCGACCCGATGGCGCGCTTTCCTCCACCTCCAGGGAGTGAGCGAGCTGGTCGAGGCAGTGGCGAGCGTCGGTGTCATCGATGGCGCGTCTGTAGTCAGTAGCGACCCGAGCCCGCGGGGGCGGTCGGCGACCCGGCCAGCGCCTGCCGGCTTGAGGCGGCAGCTGGCCCTGTTTTGAAAAGGATTCGGGTTCCATTGCGTGTTTAGGATCGAAGAAGGTGAGAGTGTCTAGAGGGGGGGGGTGATTAGACTACTCGACAAGATAAAAATTATGCCTTTTTACAAAGACAAGTTCTTGGCAGATTTTGCATATCACACAAGTCAAGTAGCATACTACACATGCAATTCTAGAGTATGGGCAGTGGAAAGTAAATTGCACAAGTAGTAAAGAAAGTGGAAAGATCAAGCGCAGTTTGGAACACGGAGATTTTTCTCGTGGTTCCGATAGGTGGTGCTATCGTCAATCCACGTTGATGGAGACTTCAACCCCGCGGAGGGGAATGGCTGCGAGAGTCCACGGAGGCTCCACCCACGAAGGGTCCACGAAGAAGCAACCTTGTCTATGCCATCATGGCGTCACGCCCGGAGGACTAGCCTTACTTGGGGTAGATCTTCACGAAGTAAGGCGATCTCCTTGCCCTACAAACTTCTTGGTTCAACTCCACATCTTGACCGGAGGCTCCCAAGCGACACCTAACCAATCTAGGAGGCACCACCCTCCAAAGGTAATAGATGGTGTTGGTGATGATGAACTCCTTGCTCTTGTGCTTCAAATGATAATCTCCCCAACACTCAACTCTCCTCCTTGATTTGGCTGTGGTGGAAGAAAGGATTGAGTGGAAAGCAACTTGGGAAGGCTAGAAATCAAGTTTCATATGGTGGGAGTGGAGCAACTTGATCTCAACACAAGGGTAGGTAGTTTTCTTCTCGAGAAATGTAAGGTAGGGTGGTAGTTCTTTCGATGGCTCTCTCCACGAATGAAGAGGAGGTGGAGGGTATTTATAGCCTCCACACAAAATCCAACCGTTACACACATTTGACCAATCTCGGTCGGACCGAAGTTGACAACTCGGTGAGACCGAAAGTTCAAATCTTGTGAGCGTTGGGATTTTCGGTGGGACCGAAAATACAATCTCGGTGAGTCGATTCTTCCAAAGACTAGGGTTTGCCAATCTCGGTGGGACCGACTTTATCATCTCGGTGACACCGATTTGATGACGAAGATTCTGAAGCTTGCAACACTAGTTTGGTGAGACGAGTTGAATCGGAAAATCCGAAATTTCTAGGGTTTGGCTATATGGGTGAGGTGGTTCATCTCGGTGTGGTGAGTTTATGGAATCGGTGGGACCGAGATTACTTATGAGTGTATGTTTGAAGTGAGAGGTGCTGATAGTTTAGGAGATATATCACTAAGCACTTGAGCTGACCAGATCATTAACATAACCTCATCCCTTTTAATAGTATTGGCTTTCCTATGGACTCAATGTGATCTTGGATCACTAAACCAAAAATGGAGTCTTGAGCTTTTGCCAATGCTTGCCTTAGCATTTGAGGGTCCACCTCTCCGGTCCTTTTGCCATGCCAAAGTGATTGACTTTCTGAAACATACTTGATAAAAGCATTAGTCCAACCACAAAGTATGTTGTCATTAATTACCAAAACCACCCGAGGAGCAAATGTGCTTTCAATCTCCCCTTTTTGGTAATTGATGGCAACACTAAAACAAGACATCAAAGCTTCTTGAAAGAAAAGCGAATTATCACTAAAGCTTTGACAAACATAGTACATAGGCTCCCCTACAAGTGTGCAAGATTTTCATAGATTATGGTTTTGGACTACCACAAGCACACAGAGAGAAAAGCAAGATGTGCTACATGCAGCAGCTATATGCATCGAGCGAGATGAGGATAAGTGAGTGATAATGCATATGTGAATGGTGATTTCTTGCAAACAAGTATTCACAAGCAAGTCACCATCATGCACATTACGCAAGATGCATATACTTACTTATTGAGGTTCCTTGGCATTGTGCACGAAGAAATAAGCTTGGGAAAACAAGGTTAGATAACACAAGTATTTCTTCAACCAACAGCAAGAACATCAAGAGTACCAAACCGAGGATGACATGTATAAAGAGTGTCTCATGTTGAGCACTAGCTTGAATCACAAACATGTCTCCAGAAACTAAAAGATTTGTCAATGAACTCTGAGAGATTTTGCTTTTCATAAGATACCAATTGTGAGAGCGAAGAAAACAAAATCAAAAGAATGATGCCAAAAGTAATATTCAATGTGGAACACGGCAAAGCTTTGATGTGATTCTCTCCCCCTTAAGGTAAGATTGTTCTTCTACTTAAATCTTCTCTTCTCCCCTTATCTCCCCCTCCCCCTAAATCTTCTCCCCTTTGACATCAAGTGCGAAAGGACAGACAAACTAGGAAGGTCGGAAAAGATGGAAGAAGTGGGATCTGAAGAATCTGGCCCCAGGCAATAAGAACATGCATAAAGAATCATTGAGTTGAGCTGCGAGAAGATAATTCCACTGGTGAATGTAAATCGGTGACACCGAATTGATATGGATCGGTGGTCAGAAAGTCGAGAGACTTAAGGCAGATCCTTTTCGGTCGAGACGAAGTATTTAAGTCGGTGGCCTTGAGTTTAATTCAAGAAATTCAGAAATAATTCAGCTCACTTTGCAAGGAATGTTTCAAAGGATTTGCAATGAATTTGTAAAAGATTTGCAAGGAATTGATGAGAGCAAAAGATATTCACAAAAAGCAGAAGAATAGAAATGAAAAAAGATTGCTAGATGAAGTTTTTTTTGATTAAAAAAGACTCAATGAGAGAACATAAGAAAATAGAAAAACTCCAAAACATATGTACTTCATCTAGATAGAATTGAGTGACAAAGTCACCTATGT
>JAHHZJ010001891.1:0-124357 GCA_021437245.1 Aegilops speltoides
GAACCGAAACTCTAAAGACTAGGCGCTAAGACCAGCAACTTGACACGACGATGCAGCGCAAATTCAACAAAGCAAACACGAAAAAGATTATGCAAAGGCTCAGATTGGTTTGGATGGGATGAACTAACCTAATAATTTTTTGGCTTTTTAGTGGACTATAGATATGAAGAACAAACTCGATCTAAACTACGAAAAAGCGTAAAATCTCACCAAGCAACACGGAAATCGATACCACTTGATAGAGGCAAAGGTGTCCGTCTTTCGATGAGATGATGGATATTGCTTAGGTGGAAATCGACTTTGTGATCCGACTCTGACGTGCGAGGACATCGTGCCTTAGCAATCGCTAAACCAACTCCAGAGGTTATTGACCACGCGAACACGATCAACGACCACGAGGGTGCATTTCCTGCGAACAAGCGAAGAACAAGCAAAAGCTGAGATTGCAATATGGATATTGCGAATATAAGATGAAAGCTTTATTTAGCAAGGTGGGGTTACGAGGCGTCTTTATGCAGTTTGTTGAACACAAGCGAAATGCTGCGAAGTTGCAGCTATGGCGAACTTTAATCTAAACAAAATGCAAAGTCTAAGCGGTGCCCTAAGGGCTGTATATATGGAGGAAGAGGAATTTCGTGGCCCTTGGTGGAGGGTCGAAATCAGCCTATCTCTTGTTCCCCACATCTGGACTCTAAAATAGCCTATCGTATGTATTTCGAAATTACATGGGCCTGGCCCAATAATAAGGTGTGTGACACCTAGAATAGCCAGGACGAAACTTATGAAGTGGCATCTTGTATATTTCGTCCAAGGCTTCATGCACCATTATGGTGGCTTCAAAGTCTGAAATCATCACTTGTAACTCTGTTCTTGTTCCCCTTGCATGCCATCATCTCCATGCTTGTTAGTGCTCCAATGTCCATCCTTCTCCAAGCTAGGACCTTCATTTGTAAGCAAAACAAATGTATCCAATTTAAGCGACATCATATTCTCATGAACATTAGAATCATTACCAAGAAAGCGAAAGTACTTGATAATTTAATTGGCGGTAGCGTGCTCTAGTAATTGGTCCGATATATGTAGCGATGAGGGGCTGTGGGTGTAACAATGGGATTGATGTCCTCATCAAAATACTCCCGCTTGCGCCGGGAGGCCAGTACCTGAAATCTGACCTTAAGCGGGACTTTTGGCCACGAAAGTCAAAGAACATCATCGATCGCTGTTTTTAAGACAAGTTTACGAACCCATAGGCACTTCCTTTTGAAGGAAATTGAGAGATTATGTTGATTATAGACATTACCCCCCTGGTAGGGACAAGCGTACCTTTCCGCATATGCTCTATGATCCGGGTAATCCCATTTGGTGCGTAAATTGAAGAAAATCCAGCGACTATATGCCTTATTCTCCTTGTTTTTCGCGGATGGCATCTTTTGTAACTCATGCGGCGTGAAAGCCAAGAACAAAAGGGCATTCTGGCATCGGTCGATATATATGTGAAGCGATATCTCCTCTATAGAGGACAAGAAATTTTAGGCGGTCAAAAGCGCATGAGAAAATGTAGTACTTTTAAGGACGCCACAGAATGGAGAGATGTTCACTAAAGCGGTCATAATTTTGTCATTGGTCCGTGTCGGACCCACATGTACTCAAACTGCTCCCGTGCGTGCGAATCAAAAATACTCCCGCTTACATGAGGAGGCGGAATACCCTCAAATTCAGCCTTAAGCAGGAATTTTTGTACGAAAGTCAAGAACATCATTCATCGCTGTTTTCGAGACAAGTTTACGCACCCATTAGCAATTACTTTTGAAGGAAATTCGAGAGATTATGTTACTTATAGACATTAGCCACCTGGTAGGGACAAGCGTAGCTTCTGCGGATGCTCTATGATCAAGGCGATCTCATTTGGTCGTAAAATGAAGAAAATCCATGACTATATGCCATATTCTCCTTGTTTTACGCGTATGGCATCTTTGTAACTCATGCGCGTCAAAGCCAAGAACAAAAGGGCATTCTGGCATCGGTCAATATATATGTGAAGCGATATCTCCACTATAGAGGACAAGAAATTTTGGGCGGTCGGCAAAAGCATGCGAGAAAATGTAGTACTTTCAAGGGCGCCATAGAATGGAGAGATGTTCACTAAAGCGGTCATAGTTTTCTCATTGAGTCCTATCGGACCCACAAGTACTCAAACTGCTCTCGAACAGCCTAGCGAATCAAAAATACTTCCGCTTGCTTGGTGGCGGAGTACCCTCAAATTCAGCCTTAAGAAGGACTTTTTGGCTGAAGTTTACGAACCCATTGGCACTTCCTTTTGAAGGAAATTCGAGAGATTATGTTTCTTATAGACATTAGCCCCCTGGTAGAGACAAGCGTACCTTTCTGCGGATGCTCTATGATCAGAAATCTCATTTGGCGTAAATTGAAGAAAATCCAGTGACTATATGCCTTATTCTCCTTGTTTTCACCGTATGGCAATTTGTAACTCGCGGCGTGAAAGCCAAGAATAAAAGGCATTCTGGCATCGGTCAATATATGTGAAGCGATATCTCCTCTATAGAGGACAAGAAATTTTAGGCGATCGGGCCAAAAGCACACGAGAAAATGTAGTACTTTCAAGGACGCCATAGAATGGAGAGATGTTGATAAAGCGGTCATAGTTTTGTCATTGGTCGTGTCGGACCCACAAGTACTCAAACTGCTCCCGTGCCTAGCGAATCAAGAATACTCCCGTCGCTAGGAGGCGGAGTAACCTCAAATTCAGCCTTAAGCAGGACTTTTTGTACTGAAAGTCAAAGAACATCATTAAATCATTTGTTTTCGGACAAGTTTACGAACCCATTAGCACTTCCTTTTGAAGGAAATTGAGAGATTATATTTCTTATAGACATTAGCCCCTGGTAGGGACAAGCGTACCTTCTGCATATGCTCTATGATCAAGGCAATCTCATTTGGCCGTAAATTGAAGAAAATCCAGCGGCTATATGACTTGCGGATGGCATCTTTGTAACTCATCTTGGCGTGAAAGCCAAGAACAAAAGGGCATTCTGGCATCGCTCAATATATGTGTGGAATGATATCTCCTCTATAGAGGACAAGAAATGTTAGGGCGGTCGGCAAAAGTGCGAGAAAATGAAGTACTTTCAAGGACGCCATAGAATGGAGAGATGTTCACTAAAGCGGTCATAATTTTGTCATTGGTCCGTGTCGGACCCACAAGTACTCAAACTGCTCCCGGCGAGCCTACGAATCTAGAAAATACTACCCGCTTGCGTGGGGAGGCCCGGAGGACCCTCAAATACGGCCTTAAGCAGGACTTTTTGGCCCTGAAAGTCAAAGAACATCATTAAATCATTGTTTATAAGACAAGTTTACGAACTCATAGGCACTTCCTTTTGAAGGAAATTCGAGAGATTTTGTTGCTTATAGACATTAGCCCCTGGTAGGGACAAGCGTATCTTCTGCGGATGCTCTATGATCCAAGGCAATCTCATTTGGCGTAAATTGAAGAAAATCCAGCTGACTATATGCCTTATTCTCCTTGTTTTCGCGGATGGCATCTTTGTAACTAATCGGCGTGAAAGCCAAGAACAAAAGGGCATTCTTGGCATCGGTCGATATATATGTGAAATGATATCTCCTTGTAGAGGACAAGAAATTTTAGGCGATCGGCCAAAAGCGCCGAGAAAATGAAGTACTTTCAAGGGCGCCATAGAATGGAGAGATGTTCACTAAAAGCGGTCATAATTTTGTCATTGGTCGTGAAGGACCCACAAGTACTCAAACTGCTCGGCGGACCTGTGAATCAAAAATACTCCCGTTTGCGCGGGAGGCCGGAGTACCCTCAAATTCAGCCTTAAGCGGTGTTTTTGGCCTGCAAGTCAAAGAACATCATTAAATCGCTGTTTTCGAGACAAGTTTACGAACCCATTCGCACTTCCTTTTGAAGGAAATTGAGAGATTATGTTGCTTATAGACATTAGCCCCCTAGTAGGGACAAGCGTACCTTTACGTGTTTGCTCTATGATTGGAAATCTCATTTGGCCGTAAATTGAAGAAAATCCAGTGACTATATGCCTTATTCTCTTTGTTTTTGCCGTATGGCATCTTTGTAACTCACAGCGTGAAAGCCAAGAACAAAAGGCGTTCTGGCATCGGTCGATATATATGTGGAAGCGATATCTCCTCTATCGAGGACAAGAAATTTTAGGGCAATCGGGCAAAAGCGCACAAGAAAATGAAGTACTTTCAGGGCGCCATAGAATGGAGAGATGTTCACTAAAGCGGTCATAATTTTGTCATTGGTCCGTGTCGGACCCACAAGTACTCAAACTGCTCGGCGGCGTGTGAATCTAGAAAATACTACCGCTTGCGCCGGGAGGCCGGAGTACCCTCAAATCTGACCTTAAGCGGAGTTTTTGTACTGAAAGTCAAGAACATCATTCATCGCTGTTTTTAAAACAAGTTTACGAACTCATAGGCACTTCCTTTTCAAGGAAATTTGAGAGATTTTGTTGCTTATAGACATTAGCCCCCTGGTAGGGACAAGCGTATCTTCTGCGGATGCTCTATGATCAAGGCGATCTCATTTGGTCGTAAATTGAAGAAAATCCATGACTATATGCCTTATTCTCCTTGTTTTTGCGGATGGCATGTTTGTAACTCATGCGGCGTGAAAGCCAAGAACAAAGGGATTCACGGCATCGGGTAATATATATGTGGAAGCGATATCTCCACTTTAGAGGACAAGAAATTTTGGGGTAGTCGAGGGCAAAAGCGAGAAAATATAGTACTTTCAAGGCTGTCATAGAATGGAGAGATGTTCACTAAAACGGTCATAATTTTATCATTCGAAGTCCGTGTTGGACCCACAAGTACTCAAACTGCTCCCGGCGAGCGTGCGAATTCAAAAAATACACCCCGTTTGCGCCAGGAGGCCTGGAGTACCCTCAAATTCAGCCTTAAGCAGTGTTTTTTGGCCCTGAAAGCAAATATCAATGTCTTACAAGTTCTTACCATGCAGCAGGCGGTGATCGGCAACCAGCGGTGTCAAGTAACTCGAATATTGAGTAAGCGATTGCGAGGGGCGTCACGTATACAGTGTAGAAATATGTGGAGCTGGGTTGGCTATACATGGTAGCAAAAGATTAGCAATAATCAATTCAAAGATGCAATGTTGAATAAGCGCTCATGACCAGTCTGTATCTTTGGTCTAGGCTGAACCGGACTAGAGGCGAGCCTAGAACACTAATGAGGTCACGGCGTAGCACAACTAGCATCAATGAAGGATACTAAGTAGCTCTTGACAGCAAGATATAAGTGAAGATAATGATGAAATACAAGCGCCACTTGGAGATATACAACAAGTCTCTCTCAACTTTCCTCTTGAAAAGTTTGAGCCAATTTTCGATAAATTTTCAATGAATGCTACTAACTCAAGCTTTCCAATGCAAAAAGAATCACTCAATTCGAGTTGATATGAGAGTCAAAGAATTCTAAAACGGCACGAAAAATTGGAACAAGCTGTGCTCACGAACCGGAGGGCAAAAGACCTATTTAGAAGATGATTATGAGGTGTCAAATATTGAACTAGCTTCTGCAACTATTTAGATCGGCTCGTCGCTAGCTTCAATTTGAGTACTCATGGAGCCAAAAGCAGTTCGTATGAGGAAGGTACACCTGTTTTACTGAACAGTCATAAAGCAGATTCAATCCGAATTGGTCGAGGTTGATTCTTGATAGATCCGATTTTTTTTCTCTCTTTTTTTCTCACGCTTTTTTTTTATTTTTTTCTCTCTCTTTTTGTTTTTTCCTTTTTTCTCTTTCTTTTCTCTATCTTTTTTTCCCTCTGTCCAAGACAAACTAGATAAGATGCAGATTGGATCAGGCGAAGATGTGAATGACCTCAACTATGATTATGACAATGAGCGATTGTGTATGCGTGGTGAAAATTAATGGATGGGATGGTGGACAACGAGAAGGGATAATGATGCAGCGGTGGCGTGACTAATGTGAACAGAACTTCGAAACTCTAAAGGAACTAGACACTAAGACCAGCAAATGACACGACGATGCAACCGATAATTCAACTATGCAAGCAATGAATAGAAAATTGCAAAAGGCTCGGTGGCTTGGATAAAGGATGAACAAATCTAATTTTTTTGTGGCTTTTCATGGACTGTAGGTATGAATGGCGAATCGATCTAAACTATGAAAAACTGGAAAATCTCACGAGCAACCTGAAAACTGATACCACTTGATAGGCGGGGTGTCGATCTTTCGATGAGATGATAACTATCGATTTGGTGGAGCGACTTTGGCGATCCAACTATAAACATGCAGCGTTGCTACTTAGCAATCGCTAAACCAACTCGAGAGGTTATTGACCACGCGGAGCACAATCAACTGACCACGAAGGTCTATTCCTGCAAGCAATCGAAGAACAAGCAAGAATATGATAAAAGCAATCTGAATATTGCGGTATATGCAGAAGTATTGATAAAGGTGGGAACCGTAAGCGGTCTTGGTCTGGTCGTTGGACACAAACGAAGTACACGAAGTTGCAATGGCTAACTTTTAACTAAACAAATCCCAAGCAAAAAGCTACTAGATGGATCTACTTATATAGGAGCAAGGGGTGGCGGCCAAGGAGGTGGGAGAACGTCCCAAGGCAGCCTAAAACTAACCCTAGGTCGTACAAGGCCAATGGGCCCAAGTGGAGGTGACGTAACACCTTTGGACTTGTAGTTTGACTCGGATTCTGATGCAGCGTCAGATTGTTTCGTCCATAACTCAATGCTCCGGACGGCTTTTAAGGTGATTCCAATTGTGCTGGAAAGAGCATGAAATCTACTTTCCAGCAAAAAAAGAATCACCCAATTTGGAGTCCGTATGAAAAAGTTGTTGACGTTTTGAGTCAGGTATGTTTGTGCAGTCCGAATCTGAATCCAGAACGTGAGAGACTTGGACTCTATCTTCTCTTGGCCCAAAAGTGACGTGAGAAGACTTTTTGAACAGCACCTAAACTTCTCCTTTTCCCTTATCTTCATATGTGGATTGTACAAATATCCCATACATCTGCAATTAGACAAAACACAAAAGTATGTGAAGTATTTTTGTTCGGATAACATAAATATATTATTGAATAGTTTGCACTAGAAATCACGACAAATATGCATGTATGCAATATTTTGGTCTTATCCAAGGTAGTCATGTCCTCATCATCCTCCCCTTCTTGAAAACAAAGCCGTCCTCGGCATTGCTTAATCTGAAATGTGGCTAACAAAATAGACAAGGTGTACATGTTGTGTATGTATATGTCATCCATTTTACTTCCCTTGATTTTTGCATATATGACACATGAATAGATGAGTAACTTGCATAGTTCATAAAATCTAAAGCCAACAAATTAGCACAAGAACTAGAAGGCATGAAAATATTGCAACTCAGTTTGCACATATAAGTGAAGCTCTTATTTATTTCAAAAGATTGACAATGTTCATCATTAAACCATCCCAACATTGGTGAATAAACCTTATTTGAATCAAATTTACATGCTACAACATGCTTAGATAAGCAAACATGCAATGAGTCATTCGACACAGAATCATCACCAAGATTAGAGGTCATATCAAAATAATTAAACATTGATTCTTTTGCATCAAAAATTAATTCAATGGGTGCTCTCAAAATTGTTGGTATTTCAGTTGTTTGATCACATGGCAAAGTCAAATTATCAACATAATCCTCTAAAATAGGTGGTGTGATCAAAGTAGCGGGTAGCTCAACACATGATGTATTCAAGTTAACTAGGCATGCATCATTCTCATGTAAAAGTGGAAAATCTATACCTTTGTCATTACCTCTTATAGTCAACTCAGATGATGCAGGCACTCTCGATGGTGATGTGTCACATGGTGGAGATGATGTAGTCCTCGCAACAACGGATGTGGTTGTCATAAATACGCCTAGTAGTTGAATAAACATCTGTATCAACAGTTGGAATGTGCACCGTGCGCTTGTTCTCCTTGTGGGAAACACGTCGTTTTATTTCTGTTCAGCTTTGCAAGCAAGATGAAACAAATGGTCCATAGGATAACACTCTTCATGAATTAGTATCTCCTGAATATTATGGTTTAATCCTCCCCAAAATCTATCCATAAAATCTTCTTCACTTTCTTCTAAAAATGAGTGCAACAAGGTAGTTTGTAAATCATCATAATATTTTATTACGGTGTCCCTACCTTGTTTTAAATGTTCGATTTTTAATCATGCCACAGTATAATAAACATCGGCGAATCTATCTCTCATGACATGTTTTAAATCATCCCAAGTATTAGGTACATAATCGGGTGTAACCGACAATATTCACTCCACCAAACTAGAGCATAACCGGTGAAAGAACCAACCATAACCGTAACTTTTTACGTTCATCAAAATTATGGGAAGCAAATATATTATTTATGTCTAACTCCCATTCAATATATAAAGCAGGTCTAAAATGACCATTAAATGGTGGTATAGAAACATGAACCTGATCATGTGCATTTGGATGTTTGTGCACCTCTCGTGGCGGTTGTGGTATTTGCATAGGTGGTGGCATGTCTCCCTTGATCGACAAAGCCCATGAATTGACTCTGGATCTGTCATGATTAGTAGAACAAGAAACAAAATCCAAAAATAATGTTCCTATATCTACTAGGATGTGGTGGTAAAAGCGCTCACGATAAAGCAAATATCAATGTCTTACAAGTTCTTACCATGCAGCGGCGGTGATCGGCAACCAGCGGTGTCAAGTAACTCGAATATTGAGTAAAGCGATTTCGGGGCGTCACATATACAGTGTAAAAATATGTGGAGCTGGGTTGGCTATATATGGTAGCAAAAGATTAGCAATAATCAATTCAAAGATGCAATGTTGAATAAACGCTCAACGACGGTACTGTGCTGGTCCTAGGCTAGACCGGACTAGAGACGCGAGCCTAGAACACTAAAGAGGTCACGGCGTAGCACAACTAGCATCAATGAAGGATAATAAGTAGCTCTTGACAGCAAGATATAAGTGAAGATAATGATGAAAAACAACTGCCACGCAGGATATACAACAAGTCTCTCTCTAACTTTCCTCTTGAAAAGTTTGAGCCAATTTTCTGATAAATTTTCAAAGAATGCTACTAACTTAAGCTTTCCAATGCAAAAAGAATCACTCAATTCCGAGTTGATATGAGGAGTCAAAGAATTCTAAAACTGGCCTGAAAAATTGGAACAAGCTGTGCTCACGAACTTCGGAGGGCAAAAAGACCTATTTAGAAGACGATTTTGAGGTGTCAAATATTGAACTAGCTTCTGCAACTATTTACATGCGGCTCGTCGCTAGCTTCAATTTGAGTACTCACGGAGCCAAAACGGAGGTCGTATGAGGAAGGTACACCTGTTTTACTGAACAGTGCGCAAAACAGATTCCAATCCGAATTCAGGTACGAGGTTGATTCTTGATAGATCCGATTTTTTTTCTCTCTTTTTTTTCTCACGCTTTTTTTTATTTTTTTCTCTCTCTTTTTGTTTTTTTCCGTTTTTTTCTCTCTTTTTTTTCTCTATCTTATTTTTCCCTCTGTCCAAGACAAACTAGATAAGATGCAGATTGGATGAGGCGAACATGTGAATGACCTCAACTATGATTATGACAATGAACAGTGCGTAGCACATGGTGAAAATTAATGGATGGGATGGTGGACAGCGGAAGGGATAATGATGCAGCGGCGGCGTGACTAATGTGAACAGAACTCGAAACTCTAAAGGAACTAGACACTAAGACCAGCAACTGACACGACGATGCAACCGATAATTCAACTATGCAAGCAATGAATAGAAAATTGCAAAGGCTCAGACTGGCTTGGATAAAGGATGAACAAATCTAATTTTTTTTGTGGCTTTTTCACGGACTGTAATCTCACCGAGCAACCTGAAAACTGATACCACTTGATAGAGGTGGGGTGTCCCGATCTTTCGATGAGATGATAACTATCGATTTGGTGGAGACGACTTTGACGATCCGACTACAAACATGCACGACGTTGCGCCTTAGCAATCGCTAAACCAACTCCGAGAGGTTATTGACCACGCGGAGCACAATCAACGACCACGAAGGTCTATTCCTGCAAGCAATCGAAGAACAAGCAAGAATATGATAAAAGCAATCTGAATATTGCGAGTATGTATGAAGTATTGATAAAGGTGGGGATCCGTAAGCGGTCTTGGTGCAGTCGTTGGACACAAGCGAAGTACACAAAGTTGCAATGGCTAACTTTTAACTAAACAAATCCCAAGCAAAAAGCTACTAGATGGATCTACTTATATAGGAGCAAGGGGTGGCGGCCAAGGAGGTGGGAGAACGTCCCAAGGCAGCCTAAAACTAACCCTAGGTCGTACAAGGCCAATGGGCCCAAGTGGAGGTGACATAACACCTTTGGACTTGTAGTTTGACTCGGATTCTGGTGCAGCGTCAGATTGTTTCGTCCATAACTCAATGCTCCGGACGGCTTTTAAGGTGATTCCAATCGTGCTGGAAAGAGCATGAAATCTACTTTCCAACAAAAAAAGAATCACCCAATTTGGAGTCTGTATGAAAAAGTTGTTGACGTTTTGAGTCAGGTATGTTTGTGCAGTCCGAATCTGAATCCAGAACGTGAGAGACTTGGACTCTATCTTCTCTTGGCCCAAAAGTGACGTGAGAAGACTTTTTGAACAGCACCTAAACTTCTCCTTTTCCCTTATCTTCATATGTGGATTGTACAAATGTCCCATACACCTGCAATTAGACAAAACACAAAAGTATGTGAAGTATTTTTGTTCTGGATAACATAAATATATTATTGAATAGTTTGCACTAGAAATCACCTGACAAATATGCATGTATGCAATATTTTTGGTCTAATCCAAGGTAGTCATGTCCTCATCACAAATACGGCCTTAAGCAGGACTTTTTGGCCCTGAAAGTCAAAGAACATCATTCGTCGCTGTTTTTAAGACAGGTTTCTGAACTCATAGGCACTTCCTTTTGAATGAAATTTCAGAGATTTTGTTGCTTATAGACATTAGCCCCACTGGTAGGGACAAACGTATCTTTCTGCAAATGCTATATGATCCGGGCCATCTCATTTGGTCGTAAATTGAAGAAAATCCAGCGGCTATATGCCTTATTCTGCTTGTCTTTGCTGGATGGCATGCAGTAACTCATGCGCGTGAAAGCCAAAAACAAAAGGGCATTCCTGGCATCGGTCAATATATATGTGGAAACGATATCTCCTCTATAGAGGACAAGAAACTTTGGGGCAATCAAGCAAAAAGCGCACGAGAAAATGAAGTACTTTCAAGGACTGCCGTAGAATGGAGAGATGTTCACTAAAACGGTCATAATTTTGTCATTCGGAGTCCGTGTCGGACCCACAAGTACTCAAACTGCTCCCGGCGAGCGTGCGAATCTAGAAAATAGTACCCGCTTGCGCTAGGAGGCCCAGAGTATCCTCAAATACGGCCTTAAGCAGGACTTTTTGGCCCTGAAATCAAAGAAAATCATTCGTCGCTGTTTTTAAGACAAGTTTCTGAACTCATAGGCACTTCCTTTTGAAGGAAATTTGAGAGATTTAGTTGCTTATAGACATTAGCCACCCTGGTAGGGACAAACGCATCTTTCTGCAGATGCTCTATGATCCGGGCCATCTCATTTGGTCGTAAATTGAAGAAAATCCAGCGGCTATATGCCTTATTCTCCTTGTTTTTAGCGGATGGCATCTTTGTAACTCATGCGCGTGAAAGCCAAGAACAAAAGGGCATTCCTGGCATCGGTCAATATATATGTGGAAACAATATCTCTACTGTAGAGGACAAGAAATTTTGGGGCAGTCAGGCAAAAAGCGCGCGAGAAAATGTAGTACTTTCAAGGTCTGGCATAGAATGGAGAGATGTTCACTAAAACGGTCATAATTTTTGTCATTCGGAGTCCGTGTCGGACCCACAAGTACTCAAACTGCTCCCGGCGAGTGCGCCAATCCAAAAAATACTCCCCGTTTGCACCAGGAGGCCCGAAGTACCCTCAAATTCAGCCTTTAGCTGTGTTTTTTGGCCCTGAAAGTCAAAGAACATCATTCGTCGTTGTTTTCCAGACAAGTTTCTGAACCCATTGGCACTTCCTTTTGAAGGAAATTTGAGAGATATGTTGCTTATAGACATTAGCCCCCCTGGTAGGGACAAACATACCTTTCTGCAGATGCTCTATGATCCGAGAAATCTCATTTGGCGGTAAATTGAAGAAAATCCAGCGGATATATGCCTTATTCTCCTTGTTTTCACCGTATGGCAAGCTGTAACTCACACACGTGAAAGCCAAGAACAAAAGGGCATTCCTGGCATCGGTCAATATATATGTGGAAACGATATCTCCTCTATAGAGGACAAGAAATTTTGGGGCAGTCAGGCAAAAAGCGCACAAGAAAATGTAGTACTTTCAAGGACTACCATAGAATGGAGAGATGTTCAGTAAAACGGTCATAATTTTGTCATTCGGAGTCCGTGTCGGACACACAAGTACTCAAACTGCATTTCGGTGGCCTGTGAATCCAAGAAATACTCCCGCTTATGCTAGGAGGCGGAGTAACCTCAAATTCAGCCTTAAGCATGACTTTTTGTACTGAAAGTCAAAGAACATCATTAAATCGCTGTTTTCGGACAAGTTTACGAACCCATTAGCACTTCCTTTTGAAGGAAATTGAGAGATTATGTTTCTTATAGACATTAGCCCCCTGGTAGGGACAAACGTACCTTTCTGCATATGCTCTATGATCAAGGCAATCTCATTTGGCGTAAATTGAAGAAAATCCAGTGGCTATATGCCTTATTCTCCTTGTTTTCGCGGATGGCATCTTTGTAACTCATGCGGCGTGAAAGCCAAGAACAAAAGGGCATTCTGGCATCGGTCAATATATATGTGGAAGCGATATCTCCTCTATAGAGGACAAGAAATTTTAGGGCAATCGAGGCAAAAAGCATACGAGAAAATGAAGTACTTTCAAGGGCGCCATAGAATGGAGAGATGTTCACTAAAACGGTCATAATTTTGTCATTCGGAGTCCGTGTTGGACCCACAAGTACTCAAACTGCTCCCGGCGAGCCTGCGAATCTAGAAAATACTACCCGCTTGCGCAGGGAGGCCCGAAGGACCCTCAAATACGGCCTTAAGCAGGACTTTTTGGCCCTGAAAGTCAAAGAACATCATTCGTCGATGTTTATAAGACAAGTTTCTGAACTCATAGGCACTTTATTTTGAAGGAAATTCGAGAGATTTTGTTGCTTATAGACATTAGCCCCCCTGGTAGGGACAAACATATCTTTCTGCAGATGCTCTATGATCCGGGCAATCTCATTTGGTCGTAAATTGAAGAAAATCCAGCGGCTATATGCCTTATTCTCCTTGTTTTCGCCGGATGGCATGTTGTAACTCATGCGCGTGAAAGCCAAGAACAAAAGGGCATTCTTGGCATCGGTCAATATATATGTGGAAACGATATCTCCTCTATAGAGGACAAGAAATTTTGGGGCAGTCAGGCAAAAAGCGCGCGAGAAAATGTAGTACTTTCAAGGACTGCCATAGAATGGAGAGATGTTCACTAAAACGGTCATAATTTTGTCATTCGGAGTCCGTGTTGGACCGACAAGTACTCAAACTGCTCCCGGCGAGCGCGTGAATCCAAAAAATACTCCCCGTTTGCGCCAGGAGGCCCGGAGTACCCTCAAATTCAGCCTTAAGCAGTTTTTTTTGGCCCCGAAAGTCAAAGAACATCATTCGTCGCTGTTTTCCAGACAAGTTTCTGAACCCATTCGCACTTCCTTTTGAAGGAAATTCGAGAGATTATGTTGCTAATAGACATTAGCCCCCCTAGTAGGGACAAACGTACCTTTCTGCGTTTGCTCTATGATCCGGTAAATCCCATTTGGCCGTAAATTGAAGAAAATCCAGCGGCTATCTGCCTTATTTTCTTTGTTTTCGCGGATGGCATCTTTGTAACTCACGCGGCGTGAAAGCCAAGAACAAAAGGCATTCTGGCATCGGTCAATATATATGTGGAAGCGATATCTCCTCTATAGAGGACAAGAAATTTTAGGGCAATCGGCAAAAAGCGCACAAGAAAATGAAGTACTTTCAAGGGCGCCATAGAATGGAGAAATGTTCACTAAAGCGGTCATAATTTTGTCATTGGTCCGTGTCGGACCCACAAGTACTCAAACTGCTCCCGGCGAGCGTGCGAATCTAGAAAATCCTACCCGCTTGCGCCAGGAGGCCCGGAGTACCCTCAAATACGGCCTTAAGCAGGACTTTTTGGCCCTGAAAGTCAAAGAACATCATTCATCGCTGTTTTTAAAACAAGTTTCTGAACTCATAGGCACTTCCTTTTCAAGGAAATTCGAGAGATTTTGTTGCTTATAGACATTAGCCCCCCTGGTAGGGACAAACCTATCTTTCTGCAGATGCTCTATGATACGGGCAGTCTCATTTGGTCGTAAATTGAAAAAAATCCATCGGCTATATGCCTTATTCTCCTTGTTTTCGCCGGATGGCATGTTGTAACTCATGCGCGTGAAAGCCAAGAACAAAAGGGCATTCCTGGCATCGGGCAATATATATGTGGAAACGATATCTCCACTTTAGAGGACAAGAAATTTTGGGGCAGTCAGGCAAAAAGCGCGTGAGAAAATATAGTACTTTCAAGGACTGCCATAGAATGGAGAGATGTTCACTAAAACGGTCATAATTTTGTCATTCGGAGTCCGTGTTGGACCGACAAGTACTCAAACTGCTCCCGGCGAGCGCGTGAATCCAAAAAATACTCCCCATTTGCGCCAGGAGGCCTGGAGTACCATCAAATTCAGCCTTAAGCAGTGTTTTTTGGCCCTGAAAGTCAAAGAACATCATTCATCGCTGTTTTCCAGGCAAGTTTCTGAACCCATTCGCACTTCCTTTTGAAGGAAATTCGAGAGATTATGTTGCTTATAGACATTAGCCCCCGTGGTAGGGACAAACGTACCTTTCTGCATATGCTCTACGATCCGGGAAATCTCATTTGGCCGTAAATTGAAGAAAATCCAGCGGTTATATGCCTTATTCTCTTTGTTTTGGCCCTATGGCATGCTGTAACTCACGCGCGTGAAAGCCAAGAACAAAAGGGCGTTCCTGGCATCGGTCAGTATATATGTGGAAACGATATCTTCTCTATAGAGGACAAGAAATTTTGGGGCAATCAGGCAAAAAGCGCACGAGAAAATGAAGTACTTTCAAGGACTGCCATAGAATGGACAGTTGTTCACTAAAACGGTCATAATTTTGTCATACGGAGTCCGTGTCGGACCCACAAGTACTCAAACTGCTCCTGGCGAGCGTGCGAATCTAGAAAATACTAACCGCTTGCGCCAGGAGGCCCGGAGTACCCTCAAATACGGCCTTAAGCAGGACTTTTTGGCCCTGAAAGTCAAAGAACATCATTCGTCGCTGTTTTTAAGACAAGTTTCTGAACTCATAGGCACTTCCTTTTGAAGGAAATTTAAGAGATTTTGTTGCTTATAGACATTATCCCCCCTAGTAGGGACAAACTTATCTTTCTGCAGATGCTCTATGATCCAGGCCATCTCATTTGGTCGTAAATTGAAGAAAATCCAGCGACTATATGCCTTATTCTCCTTGTTTTGCGGATGGCATCTTTGTAACTCATGCGCGTGAAAGCCAAGAACAAAAGGGCATTCTGGCATCGGTCAATATATATGTGGAAATGATATCTCCCTATAGAGGAGAAGAAATTTTGGGGCAATCGGCAAAAGCATGCGAGAAAATGAAGTACTTTCAAGGGCGCCATAGAATGGAGATGTTCACTAAAGCGGTCATAATTTTGTCACTCGGAGTCCGTGTCGGACCCACAAGTACTCAAACTGCTCCCGGCGAGCGTGCGAATCTAGAAAATACTACGCGCTTGCGCCAGGAGGCCCAGAGTACCCTCAAATACGGCCTTAAGCAGGACTTTTTGGCCCTGAAAGTCAAAGAAAATCATTCGTCGCTGTTTTTAAGACAAGTTTCTGAACTCATAGGCACTTCCTTTTGAAGGAAATTCGAGAGATTTTGTTGCTTATAGACATTAGCCCCCCTGGTAGGGACAAACGTATCTTTCTGCAGATGCTCTATGATCCGGGCCATCTCATTTGGTCGTAAATTGAAGAAAATCCAGCGGCTATATGCCTTATTCTCCTTGTTTTCGCCGGATGGCATGTTGTAACTCATGCGCGTGAAAGCCAAGAACAAAAGGGCATTCTTGGCATCGGTCAATATATATGTGGAAGCGATATCTCCTCTATAGAGGACAAGAAATTTAGGGCGGTCGGGCAAAAAGCGCGAGAAAATGAAGTACTTTCAAGGCGCCATAGAATGGAGAGATGTTCACTAAAGCGGTCATAATTTTGTCATTGAGTCCGTGTTGGACCCACAAGTACTCAAACTGCTCTCGGTGGCCTTGTGAATCAAAAAATACTCCCGTTTGCCGGGAGGCCGGAGTACCCTCAAATTCAGCCTTAAGCAGTGTTTTTAGCCTTGAAAGTCAAAGAACATCATTAAATCATTGTTTTTCGGACAAGTTTACGAACCCATTGGCATTTCCTTTTGAAGGAAATTCGAGAGATTATGTTGCTTATAGACATTAGCCCCTGGTAGGGACAAAGCGTACCTTTCTCGGATGCTCTATGATCCGGAAATCTCATTTGGCGTAAATTGAAGAAAATCCAGTGACTATATGCCTTATTCTCTTTGTTTTTCATTTGGATGGCATCTTTGAGACTCACGCGCGTGAAAGCCAAGAACGAAAGGGCGTTCCTGGCATCGGTCAATATATATATGTAGAAACTATATCTCCTCTATGGAGGACAAGAAATTTTTGGGCAATCTGGCAAAAAGCGCACGAGAAAATGAAGTAGTTTCGAGGGCTGCCATAGAATGGACAGATGTTCACTAAAACGGTCATAATTTTGTCATTCGGAGTCCGTGTCGGACCCACAATTACTCAAACTGCTTTCATGAAGCGTGAATCTAGAAAATACTCCCGCTTGCGCGGGAGGCCAGAGTACCCTCAAATTCAGCCTTAACCAGGACTTTTTGGCCTGAAGCGTCAAAGAACACCATTAAATCCTTGTTTTTTAGACAAGTTTACGAACCCATTGGCACTTCCTTTTGAAGGAAATTCGAGAGATTATGTTTCTTATAGACATTAGCCCCTGGTAGGGACAAACGTACCTTCTGCGGATGCTCTATGATCAAGGGCAATCTCATTTGGCGTAAATTGAAGAAAATCCAGTGACTATATGCCTTATTCTCCTTATTTTAGCGGATGGCATCTTTGTAACTCATGCGCGTGAAAGCCAAGAACAAAAGGACATTCTGGCATCGGTCGATATATATGTGGAAACGATATCTCCACTTTAGAGGACAAGAAATTTTAGGGCGGTCAAAAAAAGCGCGAGAAAATGAAGTACTTTCAAGGACGCCATAGAATGGAGAGATGTTCACTAAAGCGGTCATAATTTTGTCATTGGTCCGTGTCGGACCCACAAGTACTCAAACTACTCGGCGGCCTTGAATATAAAAAATACTCCCGCTTGCGCGGGAGGCCGAGTACCCTCAAATTCAGCCTTAAGCGGTGTTTTTGGCCCGAAAGTCAAAGAACATCATTCGTCATTGTTTTCCAAACAAGTTTACGAACCCATTTGCACTTCCTTTTGAAGGAAATTCGAGAGATTATGTTGCTTATAGACATTAGCCCCCTGGTAGGGACAAAGCGTACCTTCTGCATATGCTCTATGATCCGGAAATCTCATTTGGCGTAAATTGAAGAAAATCCAGTGGCTATATGCCTTATTCTCTTTGTTTTCGCGGATGGCATCTTTGTAACTCGCGGCGTGAAAGCCAAGAACAAAAGGCATTCTGGCATCGGTCAATATATATGTGGAAACGATATCTCCTCTATAGAGGACAATAAATTTTGGGGCAATCAGGCAAAAAGCGCACGAGAAAATGAAGTATTTTCAAGGACTGCCATAGAATGGAGAGATGTTCACTAAAACGGTCATAATTTTGTCATTCAGAGTCCGTGTCGGACCCACAAGTACTCAAACTGCTCCCGGCGAGTGTGCGAATCTAGAAAATACTCCCCGGTTGCGCCAGGAGGCCCGGAGTACCCTCAAATACGGCCTTAAGCAGGACTTTTTGGTCCTGAAAGTCAAAGAACATCATTCGTCGCTGTTTTTCAGACATGTTTCTGAACCCATAGGCACTTCCTTTTGAAGGAAATTTGAGAGATTTTGTTGCTTAGACATTAGCCCCCCTGGTAGGGACAAACTTACCTTTTAGCGGCTATATGCCTTATTCTCCTTGTTTTCGCCGGATGGCATGCTGTAACTCACGCGCGTGAAAGCCAAGAACAAAAGGGCATTCCTGGCATTGGTCAATATATATGTGGAAACGATATCTCCTCTATAGAGGACAAGAAATTTTAGGGCGGTCGGGCAAAAAAGCATGCGAGAAAATGTAGTACTTTCAAGGACTGCCATAGAATGGAGAGATGTTCACTAAAACGGTCATAAATTTGTCATTCGGAGTCCGTGTCGGACCCACAAGTACTCAAACTACTCCCGGCGAGCATGCGAATCAAGAAAAACCTCCCATCTTGCGCCAGGAGGCCCGGAGTACCCTCAAATATGGCCTTAAGCAGGACTTTTTGGCCTTGAAAGTCAAAGAACATCATTCGTCGCTGTTTTTCAGACAAGTTTCTGAACCCATAGGCACTTCCTTTTGAAGGAAACTCAAGAGATTATCTTGCTTATAGAGATTAGCCCCCCTGGTAGGGACAAACGTACCTTTCTGCAGATGCTCTATGATCCGGGTAATCTCATTTGGTCGTAAATTGAAGAAAATCCAGCGGCTATATGCCTTATTCTCCTTGTTTTCACCGGATGGCATGCTGTAACTCATGTGTGTCAATGCCAAGACCGAAAGGGCATTCCTAGCATCGGTCAATATATATGTGGAAACGATATCTCCACTATAGAGGACAAGAAATTTTAGGCAATCAAGCAAAAGCGCGCGAGAAAATGTAGTACTTTCAAGGACGCCATAGAATGGAGAGATGTTCACTAAAGCGGTCATAATTTTGTCATTCGGAGTCCGTGTCAGACCCACAAGTACTCAAACTGCTCGCGGTGAGCGCTTGAATCCAGAAAATACTCTCCGCTTGCGCCAGGAGGCCCGAAGTACCCTCAAATACGGCCTTAAGCAGGACTTTTTGGCCCTTAAAGTGAAAGAACATCATTCATTGCTATTTTCCAGACAAGTTTCTGAACCCATTGGCACTTCTTTTTGCAGGAAATTCGAGAGATTATGTTTCATATAGACATTACCCCGGTAGGGACAAACATACCTTTTCTGCGGATGCTCTATGATCCGAGCAATCTCATTTGGCCGTAAATTGAAAAAAATCCAGTGACTATATGCCTTATTCTCCTTGTTTTCGCGGATGGCATCTTTGTAACTCATGCGTGAAAGCCAAGAACAAAAGGGCATTCCTGACATCGGTCAATATATATGTGGAAACGATATCTCCTCTATAGAGGACAAGAAATTTTGGGGCAATCAAGCAAAAAGCGCACGAAAAAATGAAGTACTTTCAAGGACTGCTATAGAATGGACAGATGTTCACTAAAACAGTCAGAATTTTGTCATTCGGAGTCCGTGTCAGACCCACAAGTACTCCAACTGCTCACGACGAGCGTGCGAATACAGAAAATACTCCCCGCTTGCGCCAGGAGGCTTGGAGTACCCTCAAATACGGCCTTAAGCAGGACTTTTTGGCCCTGAAAGTCAAAGAACATCATTCGTCGCTGTTTTTCAGACAAGTGTTTGAACCCATTGGCACTTCCTTTTGAAGGAAATTTGAGAGATTATGTTGCTTATAGACATTACCCCCCTGGTAGGGACAAACGTACCTTTCTGCAGATGCTCTATGATCCGGGCAATCTCATTTGGCCGTAAATTGAGAAATCGAGCGGCCATATGCCTTATTCTCCTTGTTTTCGCCGGATGGCATGCTCTAACTCACGCGCGTGAAACCCAAGAACAAAAGGGCATTCCTGGCATCGGTCAATATATATGTGGAAACAATATCTCCTCTATAGAGGACAAGAAATTTTGGGGCCATCAGGCAAAAAGCACACGAAAAAATGAAGTACTTTCAAGGACTGCCATAGAATGGACAGATGTTCACTAAAACAGTCATAATTTTGTCATTCAGAGTCAGTGTCAGACCCACAAGTACTCCAACTGCTCACGGCGAGCACGCGAATATAGAAAATACTACCTGGTTGCGCCAGGAGGCTCGGAGTACCCTCAAATACGGCCTTAAGCAGGACTTTTTGGCCCTGAAAGTCAAAGAACATCATTCGTCGCTCTTTTCCAGACAAGTGTTTGAACCCATTGGCACTTCCTTTTGAAGGAAATTCGAGAGATTATGTTGCTTATAGACATTACCCCCCTGGTAGGGACAAACGTACCTTTCTGCAGATGCTCTATGATCAAGGCAATCTCATTTGGCGTAAATTGAAGAAAAATCGAGTGGCTATATGCCTTATTCTCCTTGTTTTGGCGGATGGCATCTTTGTAACTCACGCGTGAAAGCCAAGAACAAAAGGGCATTCGGCATCGGTCAATATATATGTGGAAACGATATCTCCTCTATAGAGGACAAGAAATTTTAGGCGGTCGGGCAAAAAGGGCACGAGAAAATGTAGTACTTTCAAGGACGCCATAGAATGGAGAGATGTTCACTAAAACGGTCATAAATTTGTCATTCGGAGTCCGTGTCGGACCCACAAGTACTCAAACTGCTCCCGGCGAGCATGCGAATCTAGAAAAACCTCCCGGCTTGCGCCAGGAGGCCTGGAGTAATCTCAAATATGGCCTTAAGCAGGACTTTTTGGCCCTGAAAGTCAAAGAACATCATTCGTCGCTGTTTTTCAGACAAGTTTCTAAACCCATAGGCACTTATTTTTGAAGGAAACTCGAGAGATTATCTTGCATATAGAGATTAGCCCCCCTGGTAGGACAAACGTACCTTTCTACAGATGCTCTACGATCCGGGTAATCTCGTTTGGTCGTAAATTGAAGAAAATCCAGCGGCTATATGCCTTATTCTCCTTGTTTTAGCGGATGGCATCTTTGTAACTCATGTGTCAAAGCCAGAACAAAAGGAACTCTAGCATCGGTCAATATATATGTGGAAGCGATATCTCCACTATAGAGGACAAGCAATTTTGGGGCGATCGCAAAAAAGCAAAAGCGCGAGAAAATGAAGTACTTTCAAGGACGCCATAGAATGGAGAGATGTTCACTAAAGCGGTCATAATTTTGTCATTGGTCCGTGTCGGACCCACAAGTACTCAAACTGCTTTCGGTGGCGGGTGAATCAGAAAATACTCTCCACTTGTGCCAGGAGGCCCGAAGTACCCTCAAATATGGCCTGAAGCAGGACTTTTTGGCCCTGAAAGTGAAAGAACATCATTTGTTGCTATTTTCCAGACAAGTTTCTGAACCCATTGGCACTTCTTTTTGCAGGAAATTCGAGAGATTATGTTTCATATAGACATTACCCCCCGGTAGGGACAAACGTACCTTTCTACAGATGCTCTATGATCCGAGCAATCTCATTTGGCCGTAAATTGAAGAAAATCCAGCGGCTATATGCCTTATTCTCCTTGTTTTCGCGGATGGCATCTTTGTAACTCACGCGGCGTGAAAGCCAAGAACAAAAGGGCATTCTGGCATCGGTCAATATATATGTGGAAGCGATATCTCCTCTATAGAGGACAAGAAATTTTAGGGCAATCGGGAGACAAAAAGCGCGCGAAAAAATGAAGTACTTTCAAGGGCGCCATAGAATGGACAGATGTTCACTAAAATAGTCATAATTTTGTCATTGAGTCCGTGTCGGACCCACAAGTACTCAAACTGCTTTCGATGAGCGAGCGAAAATCTGAAAATACTCCCGCTTGCGCCGGAGGCTCGGAGTACCCTCAAATCTGACCTTAAGCAGGACTTTTGGCCTGAAAGTCAAAGAACATCATTAAATCGCTGTTTTTCGGACAAGTTTTTGAACCCATTGGCACTTCCTTTTGAAGGAAATTGAGAGATTATGTTGCTTATAGACATTACCCCCTGGTAGGGACAAAGCGTACCTTCTGCGGATGCTCTATGATCCGAGCAATCTCATTTGGCAGTAAATTGAAGAAAATCAGCGGCTATATGCCTTATTCTCCTTGTTTTTAGCGGATGGCATCTTTGTAACTCACGCGTGAAAGCCAAGAACAAAAGGGCATTCTGGCATCGGTCAATATATATGTGGAAGCGATATCTCCTCTATAGAGGACAAGAAATTTTAGGCAATCGGCAAAAAGCGCACGAGAAAATGAAGTACTTTCAAGGGCGCCATAGAATGGAGAGATGTTCACTAAAGCGGTCATAATTTTGTCATTGAGTCGTGTCGGACCCACAAGTACTCAAACTGCTCCCGGTGAGCATGTGAATCTAGAAATACTCCCATCTTGCGCCAGGAGGCCCGGAGTACCCTCAAATATGGCCTTAAGTAGGACTTTTGGCCCGAAAGTCAAAGAACATCATTCATCGCTGTTTTTGAGACAAGTTTTGAACCCATTGGCACTTCCTTTTGAAGGAAACTTGAGAGATTATGTTGCTTATAGACATTAGCCCCCTGGTAGGGACAAAGCGTACCTTCTGCGGATGCTCTATGATCCGAACGAAAGGTAATCTCATTTGGCGTAAATTGAAGAAAATCCAGTGGCTATATGCCTTATTCTCCTTGTTTTCACGGATGGCATCTTTGTAACTCATGCACTGCGTGAAAGCCAAGAACAAAAGGGCATTCTGGCATCGGTCAATATATATGTGGAAGCGATATCTCCTCTATAGAGGACAAGAAATTTTAGGGCAATCGGGCAAAAAGCATGCGAGAAAATGAAGTACTTTCAAGGACGCCATAGAATGGAGAGATGTTCACTAAAGCGGTCATAATTTTGTCATTGGTCCGTGTCAAACCCACAAGTACTCAAACTGCTCGCGGTGGCGCGTGAATCAGAAAATACTCCCGCTTGCGCCAGAGGGAGGCCGCCTTAAGTACCCTCAAATCATTGACCTTAAGCAGGACTTTTTTGGAAACTGAGAAAGTCAAAGAACATCATTAAATCATTTGCCCGTGAATTGAAGAAAATCGAAGCGGCTATATGCCTTATTCTCCTTTTTTCGGACAAGTGTTTGAACCCATTGGCACTTCCTTTTGAAGGAAATTTGAGAGATTATGTTGCTTATAGACATTAGTCCCCCTGGTAGGGACAAAGCGTACCTTCTGCGGATGCTCTATGATCCGAAAGGAAATCTCATTTGGCGTAAATTGAAATTTGAAAATCGGTAGGGACAAACGACTATATGCCTTATTCTCCTTTTTTCAGCGGATGGCATCTTTGTAACTCATCAGCGTGAAAGCCAAGAACAAAAGGCATTCTAGCATCGGTCAATATATATGTGGAAGCGATATCTCCTCTATAGAGGACAAGAAATTTTAGGCAATCGGGCAAAAAGCATGCGAGAAAATGTAGTACTTTCAAGGACTGCCATAGAATGGAGAGATGTTCACTAAAACGGTCATAAATTTGTCATTCGGAGTCCGTGTCGGACCCACAAGTACTCAAACTGCTCCCGGCGAGCATGCGAATCTAGAAAAACCTCCCAGCTTGCGCCAGGAGGCCCGGAGTACCCTCAAATATGGCCTTAAGCAGGACTTTTTGGCCTTGAAAGTCAAAGAACATCATTCGTCGCTATTTTTCAGACAAGTTTCTTAACCCATAGGCACTTCCATTTGAAGGAAACTCGAGAGATTATCTTGCTTATAGAGATTAGCCCCCCTGGTAGGGACAAACGTACCTTTCTGCAGATGCTCTACGATCCGGGTAATCTCATTTGGTCGTAAATTGAAGAAAATCCAGCGGCTATATGCCTTATTCTCCTTGTTTTTGCCGGATGGCATGCTGTAACTCATGTGTGTCAAAGCCAAGAACGATAGGGCATTCCTAGCATCGGTCAATATATATGTGGAAACGATATCTCCACTATAGAGGACAAGCAATTTTAGGGCAATCGGGCAAAAAGCACGAGAAAATGTAGTACTTTCAAGGACGCCATAGAATGGGAGAAGTTCACTAAAGCGGTCATAATTTTTCATTGGTCCGTGTCGGACCCACAAGTACTCAAACTGCTCGCGGTGGCGCGTGAATCAGAAAATACTCTCCGCTTGCGCGGGAGGCAGAAGTACCCTCAAATCGGCCTTAAGCAGGACTTTTGGCCTGAAAGTGAAAGAACATCATTCGTTGCTATTTTCGAGACAAGTTTACGAACCCATTGGCACTTCCTTTTGAAGGAAATTCGAGAGATTATTTTCATATAGACATTACCCCCGGTAGGGACAAGCGTACCTTCTGCGGATGCTCTATGATCAAGGCAATCTCATTTGGCCGTAAATTGAAGAAAATCCAGTGGCTATATGCCTTATTCTCCTTGTTTTCGCGGATGGCATCTTTGTAACTCACGCAGCGTGAAAGCCAAGAACAAAAGGGCATTCCTGGCATCGGTCAATATATATGTGGAAACGATATCTCCTCTATAGAGGACAAGAAATTTTGGGGCAATCAGGCAAAAAGCGCACGAAAAAATGAAGTACTTTCAAGGACTGCCATAGAATGGACAGATGTTCACTAAAACAATCATAATTTTGTCATTCGGAGTCCGTGTCAGACCCACAAGTACTCCAACTGCTCACGACGAGCGCGCGAATACAGAAAATACTCCCCGCTTGCGCCAGGAGGCTCGGAGTACCCTCAAATACGGCCTTAAGCAGGACTTTTTGGCCCTGAAAGTCAAAGAACATCATTCGTTGCTGTTTTTCAGACAAGTGTTTGAACCCAGTGGCACTTCCTTTTGAAAGAAATTTGAGAGATTATGTTGCTTATAGACATTATCAACCTGGTAGGGACAAACGTACCTTTCTACAGATGCTCTATGATCCGGGCAATCTCATTTGGCCGTAAATTGGAGAAATCGAGCGGCCATATGCCTTATTCTCCTTGTTTTCGCCGGATGGCATGCTGTAACTCACGCGCGTGAAAGCCAAGAACAAAAGGGCATTCTGGCATCGGTCGATATATATGTGGAAACGATATCTCCTCTATAGAGGACAAGAAATTTTAGGGCGGTCGGGCAAAAGCGCACGAGAAAATGTAGTACTTTCAAGGGCGCCATAGAATGGAGAGATGTTCACTAAAGCGGTCATAATTTTGTCATTGAGTCCGTGTCAAACCAACAAGTATCTCAAACTGCTCGCGGTGGCGTGTGAATCAGAAAATAATCTCCACATGCGCCGGGAGGCCGAAGTACCCTCAAATCGGCCTTAAGCAGGACTTTTGGCCTTGAAAGTCAAAGAACATCATTAAATCGTTGTTTTTTCAGACAAGTGTTTGAACCCATTGGCACTTCCTTTTGAAGGAAATTTGAGAGATTATGTTGCTTATAGACATTACCCCCTGGTAGGGACAAGCGTACCTTCTGCGGATGCTCTATGATCAAGGCAATCTCATTTGGCCGTCAATTGAAAAAATCGGCTGCTATATGCCTTATTCTCCTTGTTTTAGCGGATGGCATCTTTGTAACTCACGCGTGAAAGCCAAGAACAAAAGGGCATTCCTGGCATCGGTCAATATATATGTGGAAACGATATCTCCTCTATAGAGGACAAGAAATTTTGGGGCAATCAGGCAAAAAGCGCACGAAAAAATGAAGTACTTTCAGGGACTGCCATAGAATGGATAGATGTTCACTAAAATAGTCATAATTTTGTCATTCGGAGTCCGTGTCAGACCCACAAGTACTCCAACTACTCGCGACGAGCGTGCGAATACAGAAAATACTCCCGGCTTGCGCCAGGAGGCTCGGAGTACCCTCAAATACGGCCTTAAGCAGGACTTTTTGGCCCTGAAAGTCAAAGAACATCATTCGTCGTTGTTTTCAGACAAGTTTTTGAACCCATTGGCACTTCCTTTTGAAGGAAATTCGAGAGATTATGTTGCTTATAGACATTACCCCCTGGTAGGGACAAAGCGTACCTTCTGCGGATGCTCTATGATCGGGCAATCTCATTTGGCCGTAAATTGAAAAAATCGGCGGCTATATGCCTTATTCTCCTTGTTTTCGCGGATGGCATCTTTGTAACTCACAGCGTGAAAGCCAAGAACAAAAGGGCATTCTGGCATCGGTCAATATATATGTGGAAAGGATATCTCCTCTATAGAGGACAAGAAATTTTAGGCGATCAAGCAAAAGCGCGCGAAAAAATGAAGTACTTTCAAGGACTGCCATAGAATGGAGAGATGTTCACTAAAACGGTCATAAATTTGTCATTCGGAGTCCGTGTCGGACCCACAAGTACTCAAACTGCTCTCGGCGAGCATGCGAATCTAGAAAAACCTCCCATCTTGCGCCAGGAGGCCCGGAGTACCCTCAAATATGGCCTTAAGCAGGACTTTTTGGCCCTGAAAGTCAAAGAACATCATTCATCGCTGTTTTTCAGACAAGTTTCTCAACCCATAGGCACTTCCTTTTGAAGGAAACTTGAGAGATTATCTTGCTTATAGAGATTAGCCTCCCTGGTAGGGACAAACGTACCTTTCTGCAGATGCTCTACGATCCGGGTAATCTCATTTGGTCGTAAATTGAAGAAAATCCAGCGGCTATATGCCTTATTCTCCTTGTTTTCGCCGGATGGCATGCTGTAACTCATGTGTGTCAAAGCCAAGAACGAAAGGGCATTCCTAGCATCGGTCAATATATATGTGGAAACGATATCTCCACTATAGAGGACAAGCAATTTTGGGGCAGTCGGGCAAAAAGCGCACGAGAAAATGTAGTACTTTCAAGGACTGCCATAGAATGGAGAGATGTTCACTAAAACGGTCATACTTTTGTCATTCGGAGTCCGTGTCAAACCCACAAGTACTCAAACTGCTCGCGGTGAGCGCGTGAATCCAGAAAATAATCTCCACTTGCGCCAGGAGGCCTAAAGTACCCTCAAATACGGCCTTAAGCAGGACTTTTTGGCCCTGAAAGTCAAAGAACATCATTCGTCGCTGTTTTTAAGACAAGTTTCTGAACTCATAGGCACTTCCTTTTGAAGGAAATTTCAGAGATTTTGTTGCTTATAGACATTATCCCCCCTAGTAGGGACAAACTTATCTTTCTGCAGATGCTCTATGATCCGGGCAATCTCATTTGGCCGTAAATTGAAGAAATCGAGCGGCCATATGCCTTATTCTCCTTGTTTTCGCAGGATGGCATGCTGTAACTCACGCGCGTGAAAGCCAAGAACATAAGGGCATTCCTGGCATCGGTAAATATATATGTGGAAACGATATCTCCTCTATAGAGGACAAGAAATTTTGGGGCAATCAGGCAAAAAGCGCACGAAAAAATGAAGTACTTTCAAGGACTGCCATAGAATGGACAGATGTTCACTAAAACAGTCATAATTTTGTCATTCGGAGTCCGTGTCAGACCAACAAGTACTCAAACTGCTCGCATGACGAGTAGCGAATCTGAAAATACTCCCCGCTTGCGCCAGGAGGCTCGGAGTACCCTCAAATACGGCCTTAAGCAGGACTTTTTGGCCCTGAAAGTCAAAGAACATCATTCGTTGCTGTTTTTCAGACAAGTGTTTGAACCCAGTGGCACTTCCTTTTGAAGGAAATTTGAGAGATTATGTTGCTTATAGACATTATCAACCTGGTAGGGACAAACGTACCTTTCTACAGATGCTCTATGATCCGGGCAATCTCATTTGGCCGTGGCCATATGCCTTATTCTCCTTGTTTTCGCCGGATGGCATGCTGTAACTCACGCGCGTGAAAGCCAAGAACAAAAGGGCATTCCTGGCATCGGTCAATATATATGTGGAAACGATATCTCCTCTATAGAGGACAAGAAATTTTGGGGCAGTCAGGCAAAAAGCGCACGAGAAAATGTAGTACTTTCAAGGACTGCCATAGAATGGAGAGATGTTCACTAAAACGGTCATAATTTTGTCATTCGGAGTCCGTGTCAAACCAACAAGTACTCAAACTGCTCGCGGTGAGCGCGTGAATCCAGAAAATAATCTCCACATGCGCCAGGAGGCCCGAAGTACCCTCAAATACGGCCTTAAGCAGGACTTTTTGGCCTTGAAAGTCAAAGAACATCATTCGTCGCTGTTTTTCAGACAAGTGTTTGAACCCATTGGCACTTCCTTTTGAAGGAAATTTGAGAGATTATGTTGCTTATAGACATTACCCCCCTGGTAGGGACAAACGTACCTTTCTGCAGATGCTCTATGATCCGGGCAATCTCATTTGGCCGTCAATTGAAGAAATCGAGCGGCCATATGCCTTATTCTCCTTGTTTTCGCCGGATGGCAAGCTGTAACTCACACGCGTGAAAGCCAAGAACAAAAGGGCATTCCTGGCATCGGTCAATATATATGTGGAAACGATATCTCCTCTATAGAGGACAAGAAATTTTAGGGGCAATCAGCAAAAAAGCATGCGAAAAAATGAAGTACTTTCAAGGACTGCCATAGAATGGACAGATGTTCACTAAAACAATCATAATTTTGTCATTTGGAGTCCGTGTCAGACCCACAAGTACTCCAACTGCTCGCGACGTGATAGAGGCAAAGGTGTCCCGTCTTTCGATGAGATGGTGGATTTCGCTTTGGTGGAGGTCGACTTTGACGATCCGACTCTGACGTCGCGAGGACGTCGCGCCTTAGCAATCGCTAAACCAACTCCGAGAGGTTATTGACCACGCCGAACACGATCAACGACCACGAGGTCTATTTCCTGCGAGCAAGCGAAGAACAAGCAAGAAACTGAGATTGCAATCTGGATATTGCGAATATAAGATGAAAGCTTTATTGATCAAGGTGGGGTTACTGTGGCGCCTTTGTGCAGTCGTGGAACACAAGCGAAATCTGTGAAGTTGCAGCTATGGCGAACTTTTAATCTAAACAAAACCCAAGTCTAAGCGGTGCCCTAAGGGCTGTATATATGGAGGAAGAGGGGTGAATTTCGTGGCCCTTGGTGGAGGGGTCGAAACTAACCCTATCTCTTGTTTCCCACACATACGGACTCTAAAATAGCCTATACTAATGTATTTCGAAATTACATGTGCCTGGCCCAATAATAAGGTGATGCAGCACCTAGAATAGCCTCTGGACGAACTTTATGAAGTGGCATCTTGTATATTTCGTCCAAGGCTTCGTGCACTCATTATGGTGGCTTCAAAGTCCTAAAATCATCACTTGTAACTCCATTCTTGTCCCCTTAGCATGCCATCATCTCCATGCTTGTTCTTGCTCCAATGTTCATCCTTCTCCAAGCTAGGCCCTTCATTTGTAAGCAAAACAAATGTATCCAATTTAAGCGACATCATATTCTCATGAACATTAGAATCATTACCAAGAAGCGAAAGTACACAGTAATTTAGTTGGCGTCTTGTGAGCTCTAGTAATTGGTCCGGTATGTATAGCAGCGGGGGCTATGGGTGTAACAATGGTATTGATGTCCTCATCATCCTCCCTTCTTGAAATGAAGTCGTCCTCGACGGAAGTTCATCTTCCTCACCCAAATATGGCTTCAAATCTGCAATGTTAAAAGTGGGACTAACCCCAAAATCTGCAGGCAGCTCAAGTTTATATGCATTATCATTTATTTTCTCCAACACCTTAAAGGGACCAGCAGACACGTGGCATTAGCTTTGATTTGCGCAAATCGGAAATCTATCCTTACATAAATGTAACCAAACAAGATCTCGGTGCAAACACAACATGTTTTCTACCCTTATCTCCAGCAAGTTTATATTTAGCATTCATCGCTCAATGTTTTCCTTAGTTAACTCATGCATTTTTAAAATAAATTCAGCACGTTTTTTAGCATCAAAATTAACCTTCTCCGAAGATGGAAGAAGCGACAAATCAATAGGTGCACGAGGTAGGAAACCATACACAACTTCAAAAGGGCACATCTTAGTAGTAGAATGCAATGAGCGATTATAAGCAAATTCAATATGAGGCAAGCATTCCTCCCACATTTTCTTATTTTTCTTTAGAACAGCCCTAAGCATAGTAGACAATGTTCTATTAACTACTTCAGTTTGTCCATCGGTTTGGGGTGACAAGTAGTACTAAAAAGCAGTTTAGTCCCCAACTTAGCCCATAAACATCTCCAAAAGTGGCTAAGAAATTTAGTATCACGATCTGAAACAATAGTATTTGGCACACCATGCAAGCGAATAATTTCACGAAAGAACAAATCAGCAACATTGACGACATCATCGCTTTTATGACATGGTATAAAGTGTGCCATTTTAGAGAATCTATCCACGACAACAAATATGCTATCCTCCCTTCTTTGTTCTAGGTAAACCTAAAACAAAGTCCATAGATATATCCTCCCAAGGAACACTAGAGTGCAGAGCAAAGGCATATATAAACCATGAGGATTGAGTCGTGACTTAGCTTTTTGACATGTAGTGCAGCGAGCAATAAAGCGCTCAACATCCGTCTCATCTTTGGCCAAAAGAAATGTGTAGCAAGTCGTCCTCCGTCTTCTTCACGCCAAAGTGTCCCATTAGTCCTCCTCCATCGCCTCCTGCAACAACAAAAGACGAGCGGAGCTAGCTGGAATGCATAGCTTGTTAGCACGGAACACAAATCCATCATTAACGACAAACTTGTTCCATGTTCTTCCTTCTTTACAATTCTGCAATACATCTTTAAAATCAGCATCATGCACATATTGATCTTTGATGGTCTCCAAACCAAATATTTTGAAGTCAAGTTGTGAAAGCATAGTATAGCGACGAGACAATGCATCGGCAATAACATTTTCTTTACCCTTCTTGTGTTTAATGACATAAGGAAAGTCTCAATGAATTCAACCCATTTAGCATGTCTACGATTCAGTTTAGCTTGACTTTTAATATGTTTCAAAGATTCATGATCAAAATGTATAACAAATTCTTTGGGCCATAAATAATGTTGCCATGTTTCTAAAGTCGAACAAGAGCATATAATTCTTTATCATAAGTAGAATAATTCAGACTAGGCCCACTCAATTTTTGAGAAAAGTATGCAACAGGTTTGCCATCTTGTAATAACACACCTCTAATCCAATTCCACTAGCATCACATTCAAGCTCAAAAGTCTTATTAAAATCAAGAAGTTGGAGTAAAGGGCATGTGTCAACTTATCTTTCAACACCGTGAAGGCTTCTTCTGTGCGGTACCCCAAACAAAAGGCACATCCTTCTTTGTAAGCTCGTTGAGAGGTGCAGCAATGGTGCTGAAATCTCTCACAAAAGCGCCTATAGAAACCAGCGAGGCCAAGGAAACTCCTCACTTGTGTGACCGTTTTGGGCTGCGGCCAACTCTCAATAGGTTCAATCTTGGCTTTATCAACTTCAATTCCCTGTGGAGTAACAACATAGCCAAGAAAAGATACTCGGTCGGTGCAAAAGGTGCACTTCCCAAGGTTACCAAACAAACGTGCATCACGTAGAGCATTAAAAACAGCACGTAAATGTTCCAAATGTTCTTCCAAAGATTTGTTATAAATCAGTATATCATCAAAATAGACTACCACAAATCGTCCAATGAAAGCACGTAAAACTTCGTTCATTAACCTCATGAAAGTACTAGGTGCATTAGTTAACCCAAAAGGCATGACTAACCACTCATATAATCCAAACTTAGTTTTAAATGCTGTTTTCCATTCATCTCCCAATTTCATACGAATTTGATGGTATCCACTCATAAATCAACTTTGGAGAATATTGTAGAGCCACTCAATTCATCAAGCATATCATCTAGCCTAGGAATAGGGTGGCGATAACGAATAGTAATATTATTGATGCCTCTACAATCAACACACATCGTGACGTACCATCCTTTTTCGGCACTAGAATAATAGGAACAACACAAGGACTAAAGGATTCGCGTATATAACCTTTGTCGAGCAGCTCTGTACTTGACGCATAATCTCCTTCGTCTCCTCTGGATTGGTGCGGTATGGTGCACGGTTGGGTAATGATGCAGGGAATTAAGTCAATTTGATGCTCAATCCCTCGAATAGGTGGTAATCCGGTGGCACGTCTTGTGGAAAGGCGTCGTGAACTCTGCAAAATGTTAGTGACAGCGAGGGGCAAAGAGGAAGGCACGTCCTCGAATGAAAATAATGCCTCTTTGCACACAAAAGCATAGCAAATAGATTTGCTAAAATCTAGCTCATCAATATCAGATTTGGTGGCAAGTAAACATGCACTTTTCAATTTAATTTGAAGCAACGATAGATGGTTTATTATTAGGCTTCATGTGTTGCTCAAATTCTTTTGCCACAATCTGATTTTCACTCTTATTTTTCTCTGTTTTGCTTTATTAGCTCTATTAATATCATCTTTCAAAATGGACTCAGAGTCATAGGAAGCAAAGTAATATTTTATCCTTATGAACAAGAGTATCTTGATTGTTTCTACCATGGTGTACATAATTTTATCAAATTGCCATGGTCTACCAAGTAACAAGGAACATGCTTGCATAGGTACCACATCACAATCAACATAATCAGCATATGTAGAGATACTAAAATGCACACGAACGATCGTGTTACCTTAACCTTGCCGCTGTTGTTGAACCATTGGATGTAGTAAGGATGTGGATGTGGTCTTTTGGGGAGAGATAGCTTCTCCACCATCTCCATGCTAGCCAAGTTGTTGCATCTCCCTCCATCTATGATGACGCGAATAGAACGTTCCTTCACAACTCCTTTGTATGGAACAAATTATGCCTCTGATTTTGCTCACTTGTGTAACCTGCACACTCAAAACACGTTGAGCAACTAAACATTCATACCATCGGCATCTTGACAGCCATGTATTGTGTCTCATGATCAGAATCATCTCCACCGTGTTCCTCATGTGTAATAAGAGCCAAAGTCTCCTCATCATAGTCACTAAGCGGACTCATACCCACCATCCTCGGTAGCAATCATCACTGCGCTGAGATTTGCATTCTCTCATAAAATGTCCTCTTCCCTTACAACGACGACAAATAATATCACTTGTGTGCCTGTTGACGCCATGGAAGAAGAAGAGCTCTGTGCAGGTCCGGCGGTGTGCTCTTGGCGAGATAGTGGTGGTTGTGCCTTTTTCTTGTATCACGGTTGGAGGTGGCACCAGAAGAGGTGCGGTGTGGTGCGAACATGTGGAAGTAGATGATGCGTGGTGTCCATGATGAAGGTCGACTGCGAGAAAAGTTAGTCGGCGCCAATGCACATCGATCCTGCACTTCACGTTCACTTTACAAGCAAGATGGAATAAGCAGTGATATTATTATAATCCTTATAGTCTAGAATGGTCGAATCTCTCTATTTAATCCACCCGAAAGCGTGCAAGCATAGCTTCATTCTCCTCAACAATACCACATCTAATCAAGCCGGTTTGTAATTCGATAATATTCTTCTAGAATTTTTACCTTGTCTTAAGCGCTGCAATTTTGAAGTAATTCACGTTGATAATATGGTGGAACCAACGAGTACGCATAGCAGTTTTCAAAGCAGCCCAAGTAGCTGGAGCAGGATATAATCTACAATGTTGAGACCACCAAACACATGCAAAGCTAGTGAAAGCACAAACAATGGCGGGAACACGTCTCTCCTCGGGATATTGTAAACATGTAAATCGTTGTTCGGTTTCTAACTACCAAGTAAGATATATATCAGGAACATATCTACCCTCAAATGGTGGAATATTCAATTTCAGTTTAGGGAGATGGTCATGATCTCGTACTGAGGGGAGCCCTAACATTGCCATTATTTGCATGTGGGCGACACGGTGGTTGTGGTGCTGGTGGTTGCACGTAGTTCGATGTTGATCAACCTCATCCTCGTAATCTTCCACATAATCATCCTCCTCGGTACCAGCAGCAGCGATGGCGAGGAGCCAAAAAGCACCAACAAGCGATGGCAGCGGCACCAGAATTTTGTCTGGTTCAATAGGAACACGCTGAGCTCGTCGATCTTGATTCGGAAGGGGCGTGGTTGTTGTCGTTCTTGAGAGGTGCAATAGGTGCAGCGGCGGTGGTTGTGGAAAAAGCAGCGAGCAATTCACCAAACTTGCTATCAAGCTTTGTTTCAAGCGTCTTCTCAATGCCATCTATCTTCTCCATGGCCTCGTCAAATCTGTTTAGCACATCTTGCACTGTCCAATCATCATTTGCTGAAACTTATCATGTAGCTGTTTGTTCGTCGAGTTCTCCCAATCAGTCTCATCGACTTGTGATCCTACCATGGTTAGCAGCAAATAGAAACACACAAGAATATGATCCGACAAACTACTAAGAAGTGGTGGTGGTGTATCACAAACCCGTCAAACAAATCTCAAATTCTTACAGTTCTTACCCAAGCAGCGGTGGTGATCGGCAACCGTTGTAGTCAAAACTCTCAAAACATGGATATAGCGATTACGGGGAGAATCAAACGCATACGGCGTAGATGTATGTGGAGCTGGGAAGGCTTATGATATGGTAGCAAAAATGTCGACAATAATCAATTCAGAGATGCAAAGTTGAATAAGCGCTCAGCAGCAGATCTTGTCTTTGGTCCTAGGCTGAACCGTGCTAGAGGCGAGCCTAGAACACTAACAAAATCACGGTTGCTGCGTAAACAAGGAGGAGCACACTCTGAATTTTTTTCTCTTTTTTTTTTTTTTTTTTGCACTTTTTTTCTCTCTTTTTTTTTGCCATAACAAATTTTTTTGGAAAAAGTCTACAAATGGTCTAAAAACTGCCTAGCGAATTTTCGGACTTAGTTTTTTTTGAAGCTGGAACTATTTTTCTTCTGCGGATGGCTTGGAAGTTGGGAGTCTCTCTCATCACGACTTCGGAGTATCGCGTGATCTGGAAATCGAGAACAATGCAACAATTCTTGGACTCGGACTAGGACTGGTGGCGGAGATGAATCTGGTGGAACTTCGGATTTGGTGGCGGAGATGAGTCTGGTGGAACTCGGATGGTGGCGGAGATGAATCTGGTGGAACTTCGGATGGTGGCGGATATATGTTGCGGTGGACTCGGATGGGCGTGATGGCGGCGGATATGTGGTGGCGTATATGGATTCGGATTAGCGGTGAATATGTGGTGGTGGTATATGGCATGGCGGCGTGACAACGTGTGCAGAACTCGAAACTCTAAAGACTAGGCGCTAAGACCAGCAACTTGACACGACGATGCAACCGCAAATTCAACAAAGCAAATCTGAGAAAAGATTATGCAAAGGCTCAGATTGGTTTGGACGGGATGAACTAACCCTAATTTTTTTGGCTTTTTCGTGGACTATAGGTATGAAGAACAGACTCGATCTAAACTACGAAAAGCTGTAAAATCTCACCGAGCAACACGGAAATCTGATACCACTTGATAGAGGCAAAGGTGTCCGTCTTTCGATGAGATGGTGGATTTCGCTTTGGTGGAAGTCGACTTTGACGATCCGACTCTGACGTCTGCGAGACGTCGCATATAGCAATCGCTAAACCAACTCAGAGAGGTTATTGACCCGCGAGAACACGATCAACGACCACGAGGTCTATTTCCTGCGAGCAAGCGAAGAACAAGCAAGAAACTAAGATTGCAATCTGGATATTGCGAATATAAGATGAAAGCTTTATTGATCAAGGTGGGGTTACTGTGGCGCCTTTATGCAGTCGTGGAACACAAGCGAAATCTGTGAAGTTGCAGCTATGGCGAACTTTTAATCTAAACAAAACCCAAGTCTAAGCGGTGCCCTAAGGGCTGTATATATGGAGGAAGAGGGGTGAAATTCGTGGCCCTTGGTGGAGGGGTCGAAACTAACCCTATCTCTTGTTTCCCCACATACGGACTCTTAAAATAGCCTATACTAATGTATTTCGAAATTACATGGGCCTGGCCCAATAATAAGGTGACGCGACACCTAGAATAGCCTCTGGACGAACTTTATGAAGTGGCATCTTGTATATTTCGTCCAAGGCTTCATGCACTCATTATGGTGGCTTCAAAGTCCTAAAATCATCACTTGTAACTCCATTCTTGTCCCCCTTGCGCATGCCATCATCTCCATGCTTGTTCTTGCTCCAATGTTCATCCTTCTCCAAGCTAGGCCCTTCATTTGTAAGCAAAACAAATGTATCCAATTTAGGCAGCATCATATTCTCATGAACATTAGAATCATTACCAAGAAGCGAAAGTACAGTAATTTAGTTGGCGTCTTGTGAGCTCTAGTAATTGGTCCAATATGTATAGCAGTGGGGGCTATGGGTGTAACAATGGTATTGATGTCCTCATCACGGCGAGCTTGTGAATCTGAAAATACTCCCGCTTGCCTTGAGGAGGCTCGGAGTACCCTCAAATACGGCCTTAAGCAGGACTTTTTCGCCCTGAAAGTCAAAGAACATCATTCGTCGCTGTTTTTCAGACAAGTGTTTGAACCCATTGTCACTTCCTTTTGAAGGAAATTTGTGAGATTATGTTGCTTATAGACATTACCCCCCTGGTAGGGACAAACGTACCTTTCTGCGGATGCTCTATGATCCGGGCAATCTCATTTGGCCGTAAATTGGAGAAATCGAGCAGCCATATGCCTTATTCTCCTTGTTTTCGCCGGATGGCATGCAGTAACTCACGCGCGTGAAAGCCAAGAACAACAGGGCATTCCTGGCATCGGTCAATATATATGTGGAAACGATATCTCCTCTATAGAGGACAAGAAATTTTGGGGCAGTCAGGCAAAAAGCGCACGAGAAAATGTAGTACTTTCAAGGACTGCCATAGAATGGAGAGATGTTCACTAAAACGGTCATAAATTTGTCATTCGGAGTCCGTGTCGGACCCACAAGTACTCAAACTGCTCCCGGCGAGCATGCGAATCTAGAAAAACCTCCCCGCTTGCGCCAGGAGGCCCGGAGTACCCTCAAATATGGCCTTAAGCAGGACTTTTTGGCCCTGAAAGTCAAAGAACATCATTCGTCGCTGTTTTTCAGACAAGTTTCTGAACCCATAGGCACTTCCTTTTGAAGGAAACTCGAGAGATTATCTTGCTTATAGAGATTAGCCCCCCTGGTAGGGACAAACGTACCTTTCTGCAGATGCTCTATGATCCGGGTAATCTCATTTGGTCGTAAATTGAAGAAAATCCAGCGGCTATATGCCTTATTCTCCTTGTTTTCGCCGGATGGCATGCTGTAACTCATGTGTGTCAAAGCCAAGAATGATAGGGCATTCCTAGCATCGGTCAATATATATGAGTAAACGATATCTCCACTATAGAGGACAAGCAATTTTGGGGCAGTCGGGCAAAAAGCGCACGGGAAAATGTAGTACTTTCAAGGACTGCTATAGAATGGAGAGAAGTCACTAAAACGGTCATAATTTTTCATTCGGAGTCCGTGTCAGACCCACAAGTACTCAAACTGCTCATGGTGGCGCGTGAATCAGAAAATACTCTCGCTTGCGCGAGGAGGCGAAGTACCCTCAAATCTGCCTTAAGCAGGACTTTTGGCCACGAAAGTGAAAGAACATCATTCGTTGCCATTTTCCAGACAAGTTTCTGAACCCATTGGCACTTCTTTTTGGAGGAAATTCGAGAGATTATGTTTCATATAGACATTACCGCCCGGTAGGGACAAACGTACCTTTCTACAGATGCTCTATGATCCGAGCAATCTCATTTGGCCGTAAATTGAAGAAAATCCAGCGGCTATGTGCCTTATTCTCCTTGTTTTCGCCGGATGGCATGCTGTAACTCACGCGCGTGAAAGCCAAGAACAAAAGGGCATTCCTGGCATCGGTCAATATATATGTGGAAACGATATCTCCTCTATAGAGGACAAGAAATTTTGTGGCAATCAGGCAAAAAGCGCACGAAAAAATGAAGTACTTTCAGGAACTGCCATAGAATGGATAGATGTTCACTAAAACAGTTATAATTTTGTCATTCGGAGTCCGTGTCAGACCCACAAGTACTCCAACTGCTCGCGATGAGTGCGCGAATCAGAAAATACTCGGCTTGCGCCGGGAGGCTCGAGTCTGATCAAATCTGCCTTAAGCGGGACTTTTTGCCTGAAAGTCAAAGAACATCATTAAATCGTTGTTTTCGGACAAGTGTTTGAACCCATTGGCACTTCCTTTTGAAGGAAATCGAGAGATTATGTTGCTTATAGACATTACCCCCTGGTAGGGACAAGCGTACCTTCTGCGGATGCTCTATGATCAAGGCAATCTCATTTGGCCGTAAATTGAAAAAATCGAGCGCCATATGCCTTATTCTCCTTGTTTTCGCGGATGGCATCTTTGTAACTCACGGCGTGAAAGCCAAGAACAAAAGGGCATTCTGGCATCGGTCAATATATATGTGGAAACGATATCTCCTCTATAGAGGACAAGAAATTTTGGGGCAGTCAGGCAAAAAGCGCACGAGAAAATGTAGTACTTTCAAGGACTGCCATAGAATGGAGAGATGTTCAGTAAAACGGTCATAAATTTGTCATTCGGAGTCCGTGTCGGACCCACAAGTACTCAAACTGCTCGCGACAAGCACGCGAATACAGAAAATACTCCCCGCTTGCGCCAGGAGGCTCGGAGTACCCTCAAATACGGCATTAAGCAGGACTTTTTGGCCCTGAAAGTCAAAGAACGTCATTCGTCGCTGTTTTTCAGACAAGTGTTTGAACCCATTGGCACTTCCTTTTGAAGGAAATTTGAGAGATTATGTTGCTTATAGACATTACCCCCCTGGTAGGGACAAACGTACCTTTCTGCAGATGCTCTATGATCCAGGCAATCTCATTTGGCCGTAAATTGAAGAAATCGAGCGGCTATATGCCTTATTCTCCTTGTTTTCGCGGATGGCATCTTTGTAACTCACGCAGCGTGAAAGCCAAGAACAACAGGGCATTCTGGCATCGGTCAATATATATGTGGAAACGATATCTCCTCTATAGAGGACAAGAAATTTTGGGGCAGTCAGGCAAAAAGCGCACGAGAAAATGTAGTACTTTCAAGGACTGCCATAGAATGGAGAGATGTTCACTAAAACGGTCATAAATTTGTCATTCGGAGTCCGTGTCGGACCCACAAGTACTCAAACTGCTCCCGGCGAGGATGCGAATCTAGAAAAACCTCCCAGCTTGCGCCAGAGCCCGGAGTACCCTCAAATATGGCCTTAAGCAGGACTTTTTGGTACTGAAAGTCAAAGAACATCATTCGTCGCTGTTTTTCTGACAAGTTTCTGAACCCATAGGCACTTCCTTTTGAAGGAAACTCGAGAGATTATCTTGCTTATAGAGATTAGCCCCCCTGGTAGGGACAAACGTACCTTTCTGCAGATGCTCTACGATCCGGGTAATCTCATTTGGTCGTAAATTGAAGAAAATCCAGCGGCTATATGCCTTATTCTCCTTGTTTTCGCCGGATGGCATGCTGTAACTCATGTGTGTCAAAGCCAAGAACGATAGGGCATTCCTAGCATCGGTCAATATATATGTGGAAACGATATCTCCACTATAGAGGACAAGCAGTTTTGGGGTTGTCGGGCAAAAAGCGCACGAGAAAATGTAGTACTTTCAAGGACTGCCATAGAATGGAGAGAAGTTCACTAAAACGGTCATAATTTTGTCATTCGGAGTCCGTGTCAGACCCACAAGTACTCAAACTGCTCGCGGTGAGCGCGTGAATCCAGAAAATACTCTCCGCTTGCGCCAGGAGGCCCGAAGTACCCTCAAATACGGCCTTAAGCAGGACTTTTTGGCCCTGAAAGTGAAAGAACATCATTCGTTGCCATTTTCCAGACAAGTTTCTGAACCCATTGGCACTTCTTTTTGGAGGAAATTCGAGAGATTATGTTTCATATAGACATTACCCCCCGGTAGGGACAAACGTACCTTTCTACAGATGCTCTATGATCCGAGCAATCTCATTTGGCCGTAAATTGAAGAAAATCCAGCGGCTATGTGCCTTATTCTCCTTGTTTTCGCCGGATGGCATCTTTGTAACTCACGCGTGAAAGCCAAGAACAAAAGGGCATTCTGGCATCGGTCAATATATATGTGGAAACGATATCTCCTCTATAGAGGACAAGAAATTTTGTGGCAATCAGGCAAAAAGCGCACGAAAAAATGAAGTACTTTCAGGAACTGCCATAGAATGGATAGATGTTCACTAAAACAGTCATAATTTTGTCATTCGGAGTCCGTGTCAGACCCACAAGTACTCCAACTGCTCGCGATGAGTCGTGAATCAGAAAATACTCGGCTTGCGCCAGGAGGCTCGGAGTACGATCAAATACGGCCTTAAGCAGGACTTTTTGGCCCTGAAAGTCAAAGAACATCATTCGTCGTTGTTTTCAGACAAGTGTTTGAACCCATTGGCACTTCCTTTTGAAGGAAATTCGAGAGATTATGTTGCTTATAGACATTACCCCCTGGTAGGGACAAAGCGTACCTTCTGCGGATGCTCTATGATCCGGGCAATCTCATTTGGCGTAAATTGAAAAAATCGAGCGACTATATGCCTTATTCTCCTTGTTTTCGCGGATGGCATCTTTGTAACTCACGCAGCGTGAAAGCCAAGAACAAAAGGGCATTCTGGCATCGGTCAATATATATGTGGAAACGATATCTCCTCTATAGAGGACAAGAAATTTTAGGCGGTCGGGCAAAAAGCGCATGCGAGAAAATGTAGTACTTTCAAGGACTGCCATAGAATGGAGAGATGTTCAGTAAAACGGTCATAAATTTGTCATTCGGAGTCCGTGTCGGACCCACAAGTACTCAAACTGCTCGCGACAAGCACGCGAATACAGAAAATACTCCCCGCTTGCGCCAGGAGGCTCGGAGTACCCTCAAATACGGCATTAAGCAGGACTTTTTGGCCCTGAAAGTCAAAGAACGTCATTAAATCGCTGTTTTTCAGACAAGTGTTTGAACCCATTGGCACTTCCTTTTGAAGGAAATTTGAGAGATTATGTTGCTTATAGACATTACCCCCCTGGTAGGGACAAACGTACCTTTCTGCAGATGCTCTATGATCCGGGCAATCTCATTTGGCCGTAAATTGGAGAAATCGAGCGGCCATATGCCTTATTCTCCTTGTTTTCGCCCGATGGCATGCTGTAACTCACGCGCGTGAAAGCCAAGAACAACAGGGCATTCCTGGCATCGGTCAATATATATGTGGAAACGATATCTCCTCTATAGAGGACAAGAAATTTTGGGGCAGTCAGGCAAAAAGCGCACGAGAAAATGTAGTACTTTCAAGGACTGCCATAGAATGGAGAGATGTTCACTAAAACGGTCATAAATTTGTCATTCGGAGTCCGTGTCGGACCCACAAGTACTCAAACTGCTCCCGGCGAGGATGCGAATCTAGAAAAACCTCCCAGCTTGCGCCAGGAGCCCCGGAGTACCCTCAAATATGGCCTTAAGCAGGACTTTTTGGCCCTGAAAGTCAAAGAACATCATTCGTCGCTGTTTTTCTGACAAGTTTCTGAACCCATAGGCACTTCCTTTTGAAGGAAACTCGAGAGATTATCTTGCTTATAGAGATTAGCCCCCCTGGTAGGGACAAACGTACCTTTCTGCAGATGCTCTACGATCCGGGTAATCTCATTTGGTCGTAAATTGAAGAAAATCCAGCGGCTATATGCCTTATTCTCCTTGTTTTCGCCGGATGGCATGCTGTAACTCATGTGTGTCAAAGCCAAGAACGATAGGGCATTCCTAGCATCGGTCAATATATATGTGGAAACGATATCTACACTATAGAGGACAAGCAATTTTGGGGTTGTCGGGCAAAAAGCGCACGAGAAAATGTAGTACTTTCAAGGACTGCCATAGAATGGAGAGAAGTTCACTAAAACGGTCATAATTTTGTCATTCGGAGTCCGTGTCAGACCCACAAGTACTCAAACTGCTCGCGGTGAGCGCGTGAATCCAGAAAATACTCTCCGCTTGCGCCAGGAGGCCCGAAGTACCCTCAAATACGGCCTTAAGCAGGACTTTTTGGCCCTGAAAGTGAAAGAACATCATTCGTTGCTATTTTCCAGACAAGTTTCTGAACCCATTGGCACTTCTTTTTGCAGGAAATTCGAGAGAATATGTTTCATATAGACATTACCCCCCGGTAGGGACAAACGTACCTTTCTACAGATGATCTATGATCCGAGTAATCTCATTTGGCCGTAAATTGAAGAAAATCCAGCGGCTATGTGCCTTATTCTCCTTGTTTTCGCGGATGGCATCTTTGTAACTCACGCGCGTGAAAGCCAAGAACAAAAGGGCATTCTGGCATCGGTCAATATATATGTGGAAGCGATATCTCCTCTATAGAGGACAAGAAATTTTAGGGCAATCGGGCAAAAAGCGCGAAAAAATGAAGTACTTTCAGGAACTGCCATAGAATGGATAGATGTTCACTAAAACAGTCATAATTTTGTCATTCCGAGTCAGTGTCAGACCCACAAGTACTCCAACTGCTCGCGATGAGTGCGCGTATACAGAAAATACTCCCGGCTTGCGCCAGGAGGCTCGGAGTACGATCAAATACGGCCTTAAGCAGGACTTTTTGGCCCTGAAAGTCAAAGAACATCATTCGTCGTTGTTTTCAGACAAGTGTTTCAACCCATTGGCACTTCCTTTTGAAGGAAATTCGAGAGATTATGTTGCTTATAGACATTACCCCCCTGGTAGGGACAAACGTACCTTTCTGCAGATGCTCTATGATCCGGGCAATCTCATTTGGCCGTAAATTGAAGAAATCGAGCGGCCATATGCCTTATTCTCCTTGTTTTCGCCGGATGGCATGCTGTAACTCACGCGCGTGAAAGCCAAGAACAAAAGGGCATTCTGGCATCGGTCGATATATATGTGGAAATGATATCTCCTCTATAGAGGACAAGAAATTTTAGGCGGTCGGGCAAAAAGCGCACGAGAAAATGTAGTACTTTCAAGGGCGCCATAGAATGGAGAGATGTTGATGTCGGTCATAAATTTGTCATTGAGTCCGTGTCGGACCCACAAGTACTCAAACTGCTCGCGACAAGCACGCGAATCAGAAAATACTCCCGCTTTGCCGGGAGGCTCGGAGTACCCTCAAATCTGGCATTAAGCAGGACTTTTGGTACGAAAGTCAAAGAACGTCATTAAATCGTTGTTTTTCGACAAGTGTTTGAACCCATTGGCACTTCCTTTTGAAGGAAATTTGAGAGATTATGTTGCTTATAGACATTACCCCCTGGTAGGGACAAAGCGTACCTTCTGCGGATGCTCTATGATCAAGGCAATCTCATTTGGCGTAAATTGAGAAATCGAGCGACCATATGCCTTATTCTCCTTGTTTTTGCCGATGGCATCTTTGTAACTCACGCAGCGTGAAAGCCAAGAACAACAGGGCATTCCTGGCATCGGTCAATATATATGTGGGAACGATATCTCCTCTATAGAGGACAAGAAATTTTGGGGCAGTCAGGCAAAAAGCGCACGAGAAAATGTAGTACTTTCAAGGACTGCCATAGAATGGAGAGATGTTCACTAAAACGGTCATAAATTTGTCATTCGGAGTCCGTGTCGGATCCACAAGTACTCAAACTGCTCCCGGCGAGGATGCGAATCTAGAAAAACCTCCCAGCTTGCGCCAGGAGCCCCGGAGTACCCTCAAATATGGCCTTATGTAGGACTTTTTGGCCCTGAAAGTCAAAGAACATCATTCGTCGCTGTTTTTCTGACAAGTTTCTGAACCCATAGGCACTTCCTTTTGAAGGAAACTCAAGAGATTATCTTGCATATAGAGATTAGCCCCCCTGGTAGGGACAAACGTACCTTTCTGCAGATGCTCTACGATCCGGGTAATCTCATTTGGTCGTAAATTGAAGAAAATCCAGCGGCTATATGCCTTATTCTCCTTGTTTTCGCCGGATGGCATGCTGTAACTCATGTGTGTCAAAGCCAAGAACGATAGGGCATTCCTAGCATCGGTCAATATATATGTGGAAACGATATCTCCACTATAGAGGACAAGCAATTTTGGGGTTGTCGGGCAAAAAGCGCACGAGAAAATGTAGTACTTTCAAGGACTGCCATAGAATGGAGAGAAGTTCACTAAAACGGTCATAATTTTGTCATTCGGAGTCCGTGTCAGACCCACAAGTACTCAAACTGCTCGCGGTGGCGCGTGAATCCGAAAATACTCTCCGCTTGCGCCAGAGGCCAAGTACCCTCAAATCTGACCTTAAGCAGGACTTTTGGCCTGAAAGTGAAGAACATCATTCGTTGCCATTTTCGGACAAGTTTACGAACCCATTGGCACTTCTTTTTGGAGGAAATTCGAGATTATGTTTCATATAGACATTACCCCGGTAGGGACAAACGTACCTTTCTCGGATGCTCTATGATCCGAGCAATCTCATTTGGCCGTAAATTGAAGAAAATCCAGCGACTATGTGCCTTATTCTCCTTGTTTTCGCGGATGGCATCTTTGTAACTCACGCAGCGTGAAAGCCAAGAACAAAAGGGCATTCCTGGCATCGGTCAATATATATGTGGAAACGATATCTCCTCTATAGAGGACAAGAAATTTTGTGGCAATCAGGCAAAAAGCGCACGAAAAAATGAAGTACTTTCAGGAACTGCCATAGAATGGATAGATGTTCACTAAAACAGTCATAATTTTGTCATTCGGAGTCCGTGTCAGACCCACAAGTACTCCAACTGCTCGCGATGAGTGCGCGAATACAGAAAATACTCCCGGCTTGCGCCAGGAGGCTCGGAGTACGATCAAATACGGCCTTAAGCAGGACTTTTTGGCCCTGAAAGTCAAAGAACATCATTCGTCGTTGTTTTCAGACAAGTGTTTGAACCCATTGGCACTTCCTTTTGAAGGAAATTCGAGAGATTATGTTGCTTATAGACATTACCCCCCTGGTAGGGACAAACGTACCTTTCTGCAGATGCTCTATGATCCGGGCAATCTCATTTGGCCGTAAATTGAAGAAATCGGCGCCATATGCCTTATTCTCCTTGTTTTAGCGGATGGCATCTTTGTAACTCACGCAGCGTGAAAGCCAAGAACAAAAGGGCATTCACTGCATCGGTCGATATATATGTGGAAGCGATATCTCCTCTATAGAGGACAAGAAATTTTAGGCGGTCGAGGCAAAAAGCGCACGAGAAAATGTAGTACTTTCAAGGACTGCCATAGAATGGAGAGATGTTCAGTAATACGGTCATAAATTTGTCATTCGGAGTCCGTGTCGGACCCACAAGTACTCAAACTGCTCGCGACAAGCACGCGAATACAGAAAATACTCCCCGCTTGCGCCAGGAGGCTCGGAGTACCCTCAAATACGGCATTAAGCAGGACTTTTTGGCCCTGAAAGTCAAAGAACGTCATTCGTCGTTGTTTTTCAGACAAGTGTTTGAACCCATTGGCACTTCCTTTTGAAGGAAATTTGAGAGATTATGTTGCTTATAGACATTACCCCCCTGGTAGGGACAAACGTACCTTTCTGCAGATGCTCTATGATCCGGGCAATCTCATTTGGCCGTAAATTGGAGAAATCGAGCGGCCATATGCCTTATTCTCCTTGTTTTCGCCCGATGGCATGCTGTAACTCACGCGCGTGAAAGCCAAGAACAACAGGGCATTCCTGGCATCGGTCAATATATATGTGGAAACGATATCTCCTCTATAGAGGACAAGAAATTTTTGGGCAGTCAGGCAAAAAGCGCACGAGAAAATGTAGTACTTTCAAGGACTGCCATAGAATGGAGAGATGTTCACTAAAACGGTCATAAATTTGTCATTCGGAGTCCGTGTCGGACCCACAAGTACTCAAACTGCTCCCGGCGAGGATGCGAATCTAGAAAAACCTCCCAGCTTGCGCCAGGAGGCCCGGAGTACCCTCAAATATGGCCTTAAGCAGGACTTTTGGCCACGAAAGTCAAAGAACATCATTAAATCGCTGTTTTTCGACAAGTTTCGAACCCATAAGCACTTCCTTTTGAAGGAAACTCGAGAGATTATCTTGCTTATAGAGATTAGCCCCCCTGGTAGGGACAAACGTACCTTTCTGCAGATGCTCTACGATCCGGGTAATCTCATTTGGTCGTAAATTGAAGAAAATCCAGCGGCTATATGCCTTATTCTCCTTGTTTTCGCCGGATGGCATGCTGTAACTCATGTGTGTCAAAGCCAAGAACGATAGGGCATTCCTAGCATCGGTCAATATATATGTGGAAACGATATCTCCACTATAGAGGACAAGCAATTTTGGGGTTGTCGTTCAAAAAGCGCACGAGAAAATGTAGTACTTTCAAGGACTGCCATAGAATGGAGAGAAGTTCACTAAAACGGTCATAATTTTGTCATTCGGAGTCCGTGTCAGACCCACAAGTACTCAAACTGCTTTCGTGGAGCGTGAATCCAGAAAATACTCTCCGCTTGCGCCAGGAGGCCCGAAGTACCCTCAAATACGGCCTTAAGCAGGACTTTTTGGCCCTGAAAGTGAAAGAACATCATTCGTTGCTATTTTCCAGACAAGTTTCTGAACCCATTGGCACTTCTTTTTGCAGGAAATTCGAGAGAATATGTTTCATATAGACATTACCCCCCGGTAGGGACAAACGTACCTTTCTACAGATGATCTATGATCCGAGTAATCTCATTTGGCCGTAAATTGAAGAAAATCCAGCGGCTATGTGCCTTATTCTCCTTGTTTTCGCCGGATGGCATGCTGTAACTCACGCGCGTGAAAGCCAAGAACAAAAGGGCATTCCTGGCATCGGTCAATATATATGTGGAAACGATATCTCCTCTATAGAGGACAAGAAATTTTGGGGCAATCAGGCAAAAAGCCCACGAAAAAATGAAGTACTTTCAGGAACTGCCGTAGAATGGATAGATGTTCACTAAAACAGTCATAATTTTGTCATTCCGAGTCAGTGTCAGACCCACAAGTACTCCAACTGCTCGCGATGAGTGCGCGTATACAGAAAATACTCCCGGCTTGCGCCAGGAGGCTCGGAGTACGATCAAATATGGCCTTAAGCAGGACTTTTTGGCCCTGAAAGTCAAAGAACATCATTCGTCGTTGTTTTCAGACAAGTGTTTCAACCCATTGGCACTTCCTTTTGAAGGAAATTCGAGAGATTATGTTGCTTATAGACATTACCCCTGGTAGGGACAAAGCGTACCTTCTGCAGATGCTCTATGATCAAGGCAATCTCATTTGGCGTAAATTGAAAAATCGGCGCCATATGCCTTATTCTCCTTGTTTTCGCGGATGGCATCTTTGTAACTCACGCGCATGAAAGCCAAGAACAAAAGGGCATTCTGGCATCGGTCAATATATATGTGGAAGCGATATCTCCTCTATAGAGGACAAGAAATTTTAGGGGTTTTTGCAAAGTAAAAAATCATTAAATCTTGTTTTTTGGAAAGTTTGCCCAACATTTTTTGAAGAAAAGAGTTTTTCAAGCCCCCCTTTGGGGAAAACAAAATGCCCTTTCCGGGTAATTCCTTTGGTTAAATTGAAGAAAATCCTATAAGTTTTTCCCTTGTTTTTGGGTGGCATCAATATTGGTCAAAAAAATTTGGGCATTCCTGTCGGTGAAAAGAAGGTTTCCCAAGGGAAAAAATTTTTTTCAAAAAGCAGCGGGAAAAAAGAGAAAAAGGGCCGAAAAAAAAAACGGTCTTTTTTATTGGCGGAAAAATTTACTCCCCGGTCGGGTAACGAATTTCGGGGCCCGTCCCCAAATACATTTTCCAAGAGACTATTGGTTTTTTTCCCCACAATTTGGGCCATTGGACCCTTTTTTGGAAAAATTTTTTGGGGGTTTTTAAAAATTTTTCTTAGGACATATTTTGGGTCTTTCAAATTTTGGCAAAAAAAACCCCAAAGCCTAAATTTTTTTCCGGTGCAAATTTGTCTGCGTTTGGCCAGGGGGAAAAAAAGGGCATTGGACGGTGAAAATTGGCATTTTTATGGGCTTTTGGGCAACGGAAAAAAAAATCTTTGAACCCATGAAGGTAGGTTTATAAACAGAAATTTTGTCCGTGTGTTGGGCTCCATCGGTGCTTTTTGAAAGTTTGTTGGGGAGGCGGGTTGTCCAAAAATTGAAACCTTTTTAAAAATTTCAAAGAAATAAAATTTTTGGAAAATTAACCCAAATTAAAATTCCTTTTAAAATTCCCTTTTTTTCTTTAAAACTTTTACCCCGGGAAAAGGGGGGGTTCTTTCAGGCATTTTTGGGCGAAATTTTAAATGGGCCAAATTTTTCCCCCGGGGAATTTAACTAAACCAAAAGAGGTTAAGCGGTAAAATTTGTAAAGGGTTTTTAAAAAACCAAATTTTTTGGGAAAAAACCCCGGAAAAAAATTTCCCCCGGGGGAAAAGCCACCTCAACCGTGATACAAGAAAGCAGGCACAACCACCACTATCGCCAAGAGCACACTGCCGGCCTGCCTGAGCTCTTCTTCTTCCATGGCATCAACAGGGCACACAAGTGATATTATTTGTCGTCGTTGTAAGGGAAGAGGACATTTTCTTGAGAGAATGCAAATCTCAGCATGTGATGATTACTCACGAGGATGGTGGGTATGAGTCCGCTAGTGACTATGATGAGGAGACTTTGGCTCTTATTACTCATGAGGAACACGGTGGAGATGATTCGATCATGAGACACAATACATGGCTCTGAAGATCTTTGAGAGGTATGAATGTTTAGTTGCTCAGCGTGTTTTGAGTGTGCAGGTCACACAAGTGAGCAAAATCAGAGGCACAATTTGTTCCATACCAAGGGAGTTGTGAAGGAGCGTTACATGCGCGTCATCATAGGCGGAGGGAGCTGCAATAACTTGGCTAGCATGGAGATGGTGGAAGCTATCTCTCACCACAAGACCACATCCACATCCTTACTACATCCAATGGTTCAACAACAGCGGCAAGGTTAAGGTAACACGTCTTGTTAGTGTGCATTTAGTATCTCTACATATCTGATTATGTTGATTGTGATGTGGTACCTATACAAGCATGTTCCTTGTTACTTGATGGACCATGGCAATTTGATAAAAATTCTGTACACCATGGTAGAAACAATCGGTATACTCTTGTTCATAAGGATAAAAATATTACTTTGCTTCCTATGACTCCTGATTCCATTTTGAAGATGATATTCATAGAGCTAATAAAGCAAAAGCAGGAGAAAAATAAGAGTGAAAATCAGATTGTGGCAAAAGAATTTGAGCGACACATGAAGCCTAATAATAAACCATCCTTGTTGCTACGAAATTAAATTAAAAAGTGCATGTTTACTTGCCACCAAATCTGATATTGATGAGCTAGATTTTAGCAAATCTGTTTGCTATACTTTTGTGTGCAAAGAGGCATTATTTTCATTCGAGGGCGTGCCTTCCTCTTTGCCCCTGCTGTCACTAACATTTTGCGGGTTAGTTGGCGTCTTTCCACAAGGCGTGCCAGGATACCACCTATTGAGGATTGAGCATCAAATTGACTTAATTCCGCTTCATCATTACCAACCGTCGCCATACCGTACCAATCCGGAGGAGGCGAAGGAGATTATCGTCAAGTCTGAGCTGCTCGACAAAGGTTATATCTGTGAATCCTTAGTCCTTGTGCTGTTTCGATTATTCTAGTGCCAAAAAGGATGGTACATCACGTATGTGTGTTGATTGTAGAGGCATTAATAATATTACTATTAGTTATCGTCACCCTATTCCTAGGCTAGATGATATGCTTGATGAATTAGTGGCTCTACAATATTCTCCAAAGTTGATTTGTGTAGTGGATACCATCAAATTCGTATGAAATTGGGAGATGAATGGAAAACAGCATTTAAAACTAAGTTTGGTTTATATGAATGGTTAGTCATGCCTTTTGGTTAACTAATGCACCTAGTACTTTCATGAGACTAATGAGCGAAGTTTCGTGCTTTCATTGGACGATTTGTGGTAGTCTATTTTGATGATATCTTGATTTATAGCAAATCTTTGGAAGAACATTTGGAACATTTCGTGTTGTTTTTGATGCTCTCGTGATGCCGTTTGTTTGGTAATCTTGGGAAGTGCACCTTTTGCACCGACCGAGTATCTTTTCTTGGCTATGTTGTTACTCCACGAGGAATTGAAGTTGATAAAGCCAAGATTGAAGCTATTGTGAGTTGGCGCAGACCCAAAGCAGTCACACAAGTGAGGAGTTTTCTTGGACTTGCTGGTTTCTATAGGCGTTTTGTGAGAGATTTTAGCACAATTGCTGCACCTCTCAATGAGCTTACAAAGAAGGATGTGCCTTTTGTTTGGGGTACCCTTACGGGAAGAAGCCTTCACGATATTGAAAGATAAGTTGACACATGCTCCTTTACTCCAACTTCCGATTTTAATAAGACTTTTGAGCTTGAATGTGATGCTAGTGGAATTGGATTAGGAGGTGTGTTATTACAAGATAGCAAACCTGTTGCATACTTTTACGAAAAATTGAGTGGGCCTAGTCTGAACTATTCTACTTATGATAAAGAATTATATGCTCTTGTTAGGACTTTAGAGACATGGCAACATTATTTATGGCCCAAAGAATTTGTTATACATTACGATCATGAATCTTTGAAACATATTAAAGTCAAGCTAAACTAAATCGTAGACATGCTAAATGGGTTGAATTCATTGAGACTTTCCCTTATGTCATTAAACACAAGAAGGGTAAAGAAAATGTTATTCTTGATGCATTGTCTAAATCGTTATACTATGCTTTCACAACTTGACTTTAAAATATTTGGTTTGGAGACCATCAAAGATCAATATGTGCATGATGCTGAATTTAGCGATGTATTGCAGAATTGTAAAGAAGGTAGAACATGGAACAAGTTTGTCGTTAATGATGGATTTGTGTTTCGTTCTAACAAGCTATGCATTCCAGCTAGCTCCGTTTGTCTTTTGTTGTTGCGGGCGCATGGAGGAGGACTAATGAGACACTTTGGCGTGAAGAAGGCGGAGGATATACTTGCTACACATTTCTTTTGGCCAAAGATGAGGCGGGATGTTGGCGTTTTGTTGCTCATTTGCACTACATGTCAAAAAGCTAAGTCACGACTCAATCCTCATGGTTTATATATGCCTTTGCCTGTACCTAGTGTTCCTTGGGAGGATATATCTATGGACTTTGTTTTAGGTTTACCTCGAACAAAGAAGGGAGGATAACATATATGTTGTCGTGGATAGATTCTCGAAAATGGCACACTTTATACCATGTCATAAAAGCGATGATCTTTGTTAATGTTGCTGATTTGTTCTTTCGTGAAATTATTAAGCTTGCATGGTGTGCCAAATACTATTGTTTCAGATCGTGATACTAAATTTCTTAGCCACTTTTGGAGATGTTTATGGGCTAAGTTGGGGAGTAAACTTCTTTTAGTACTACTTGTCACCCCAAGTGATGGACAAACTGAAGTAGTCAATAGAACATTGTCTACTATGCTTAGGGCTATTTTGAAGAATAATAAGAAAATGTGGGAAGAATGCTTGCCTCATATTGAATTTGCTTATAATCGTTCATTGCATTCTACTACTAAGATGTGCCCTTTTGAAATTGTGTATGGTTTCCTACCTCGTGCACCTATTGATTTATTGCCTCTTCCATCTTGGAGAAGGTTAATTTTGATGCTAAAAGCGTTACTGAATTGATTTTAAAAATGCATGAGTTAACTAAGGAAAACATTGAGCGTATGAATGCTAAATATAAACTTCTTTGGAGATAAGGGTAGAAAACATGTTGTGTTTGCACTGGAGATCTTGTTTGGTTACATTTGCGTAAAGATAGATTTCTAATTTGCGCAAATCAAAGCTAATACCACGTCTTGATGGTCCTTTTAAGGTGTTAGAGAAAATAAATGATAATGCATATAAAATTGAGCTACTGCAGATTTTGGGGTTAGTCCACTTTTAACATTGCAGATTTGAAGCCTTATTTGGGTGAGGAAGATGAGCTTTAAATCGAGGGCGACTTCATTTCAAGAAGGGAGGATGATGAGGACATCAATACCATTGTTACACCCACAGCCCCTCTTGTTACATATCTGGGACAAATTACTAGAGCTCGCATGCGCCAATTAAATTACCGGTACTTTCGTTTCTTGGTAATGATTCTAATGTTCATAAGAATATGATCTTTGCCTAAATTGGATACATTTGTTTTGCTTACAAATGAAGGTACTAGTTTGGAGAAGGATGAACATTGGAGCAAGAACACGCATGGAGTTGATGGCATGCGCAAGGGATCAAACGGAGTTACAAGTGATGATTTGAGGACTTTGAAGCCACCATAAGGAGTGCATGAAGCCTTGGACGAAATATACGAGATGCCACTTCATAATATTAGTCCATAGGCTGTTTAAGGTGTGCGTCACCTTATTATTGAGCCAGGCCCATGTAATTTCGAAATACTTAAGTATAGGCTATTTTTAGAGTCCGTATGTGTGGGAAACAAGAGTTAGGGTTGGTTTGGACCCCACCCTCAAAGGCCACGAAATTCCCTCCTTTTCCCCATATATACAGCCCTTAGAGCGTCGTTTGACTTTGGGTTTTGTTTAGATTAAATGTTAGCCATAGTTGCAACTTGGCGTGCCGTTTGTGTTCAGCGACCGGACAAAGCGTCACAAAACCCCACCTTGATCAATAAAGCTTTCATCTTATATTAGCCAATATCAGTTGCAATCTCAGTTTCTTGCTTGTTCTTCGTTTGCTCGCGCGAAGCAGACCCTCGTGGTCGGAGTTGATCGTGCTCCGGCGTGGTCAATAACCTCTCGGAGTTGGTTTAGCGATTGCTAAGGCAGCGGCGTCCTCGCCGCGCTTCGTAGTCGGATCGTCAAAGTCGACTTCCACCAAGCGAAATCCACCATCTCATCGAAAGGCGGGACACCTCTGCCTCTATCAAGTTTACGAACCCATAGGCACTTCCTTTTGAAGGAAACTCGAGAGATTATCTTGCTTATAGAGATTAGCCCCTGGTAGGGACAAGCGTACCTTCTGCGGATGCTCTATGATCCGGGTAATCTCATTTGGTAGTAAATTGAAGAAAATCCAGCGTCTATATGCCTTATTCTCCTTGTTTTTGCGGATGGCATCTTTTAACTCATGTGTGTCAAAGCCAGAGCGAAAGGGCATTCCTAGCATCGGTCTATATATATGTGGAAAGATATCTCCACTATAGAGGACAAGCAATTTTAGGCGGTCGGCAAAAAGCGCCTGCGAGAAAATGTAGTAGTTTCAAGGACTGCCATAGAGTGGAGAGATGTTGATAAAAGCGGTCATAATTTTTTCATTGGTCCGTGTCAAACCCACAAGTACTCAAACTGCTTTCGCGGTGGTGGCGTGAATCAGAAAATACTCTCCGCTTGCGCGGGAGGCCGAAGTACCCTCAAATCTGACCTTAAGCAGGACTTTTGGCCCTAAAGTCAAAGAACATCATTAAATCATTTTTTTTTCAGGACAAGTGTTTGAACCCATTGGCACTTCCTTTTGAAGGAAATTTGGGAGATTATGTTGCTTATAGACATTACCCCTGGTAGGGACAAGCGTACCTTCTGCGGATGCTCTATGATCCGGGCAATCTCATTTGGCCGTAAATTGAAAAATCGGCGGCCATATGCCTTATTCTCCTTGTTTTTGACGGATGGCATGTTGTAACTCGCAGCGTGAAAGCCAAGAACAAAAGGGCATTCTGGCATCGGTCAATATATGTGGAAGCGATATCTCCTCTATAGAGGACAAGAAATTTTAGGCAATCGAGGCAAAAAGCGCTGCGAAAAAATGAAGTACTTTCAAGGGCTGCCATGGAATGGACAGATGTTCACTAAAGCAGTCATAATTTTGTCATTGGTCCGTGTCGGACCCACAAGTACTCCAACTGCTTTCGTGTGGCCGAATCTGAAAAATTCTCCCGCTTGCGCCGGGAGGCTCGGAGTACCCTCAAATCTGACCTTAAGCGGGACATTTTGGCCGAAAGTCAAAGAACATCTTTAAATCGCTATTTTTCAAACAAGTGTTTGAACCCATTAGCACTTCCTTATGAAGGAAATTTGAGAGATTATGTTGCATATAGACATTACCCCCTGGTAGGGACAAGCGTACCTTCTGCGGATGCTCTATGATCCGGGCAATCTCATTTGGCGTAAATTGAAAAATCGGTGGCCATATGCCTTATTCTTCTTGTTTTCGCGGATGGCATGTTGTAACTCACGGCGTGAAAGCCAAGAACAAAAGGGCATTCACGGCATCGGTCAATATATATGTGGAAGCGATATCTCCCTATAGAGGACAAGAAATTTTGGGCGGTCGGCAAAAGCGCCGCGAGAAAATGTAGTACTTTCAGGGCTGCCATAGAATGGAGAGATGTTCACTAAAGCGGTCATAAATTTGTCGCCGGAGTCCGTGTCGGACCCACAAGTACTCAAACTGCTCGGCGAGCATGCGAATCTAGAAAAACCTCGGCTTGCGCCCGGGAGCCGGATACCCTCAAATATGGCCTTAAGCGGGACTTTTTGTACTGAAAGTCAAAGAACATCATTAAATCGCTGTTTTTGAGACAAGTTTACGAACCCATAGGCACTTCCTTTTGAAGGAAACTCGAGATTATCTTGCTTAGAGATTAGCCCCCTGGTAGGGACAAAGCGTACCTTCTGCGGATGCTCTCTGATCCGGGTAATCTCATTTGGTGCGTAAATTGAAGAAAATCCAGCTGACTATATGCCTTATTCTCCTTGTTTTAGCGGATGGCATCTGTAACTCATGTGTGTCAAAGCCAAAACGAAGGGCATTCTAGCATCGGTCGATATATATGTGGAAGCGATATCTCCACTATAGAGGACAAGCAATTTTGGGCGGTCGAGGGCAAAAGCATGCGAGAAAATGTAGTACTTTCAAGGACTGCCATAGAATGGAGAGAAGTTCACTAAAGCGGTCATAATTTTGTCATTGGTCCGTGTCGGACCCACAAGTACTCAAACTGCTTTCGCGGTGGTAGCGTGAATCAGAAAATACTCTCCGCTTGCGCCAAGAGGCCGAAGTACCCTCAAATATGGCCTTAAGCAGGACTTTTTGTACTGAAAGTGAAAGAACATCATTCGTTGCTATTTTCGGACAAGTTTACGAACCCATTGGCACTTCTTTTTGCGGGAAATTAGAGATTATGTTTCATATAGACATTACCCCGGTAGGTACAAGCGTACCTTTCTCGGATGCTCTATGATCCGAGCAATCTCATTTGGCCGTAAATTGAAGAAAATCCAGCGACTATGTGCCTTATTCTCCTTGTTTTCGCGGATGGCATCTTTGTAACTCATGCGGCGTGAAAGCCAAGAACAAAGGGCATTCACGGCATCGGTCGATATATATGTGGAAGCGATATCTCCTCTATAGAGGACAAGAAATTTTAGGGCAATCGGCAAAAGCGCGCGAAAAAATGAAGTACTTTCAAGGGCTGCCATAGAATGGACAGATGTTCACTAAAGCGGTTATAATCTTGTCATTGGTCGTGTCGGACCACAAAGTACTCAACTGCTTTCATGACAGTAGCGAATCTGAAAAATACTCCCGCTGCGCGGGAGGCTCGAATACCCTCAAATCTGACCTTAAGCGGGACTTTTGGCCACGAAAGTCAAAGAACATCATTAAATCGCTGTTTTTCAGACAAGTGTTTTGAACCCATTGGCACTTCCTTATGAAGGAAATTCGAGAGATTATGTTGCTTATAGACATTACCCCCTGGTAGGGACAAGCGTACCTTTCTGCGGATGCTCTATGATCAGGGCGATCTCATTTGGCGTAAATTGAAAAATCGGCGCCATATGCCTTATTCTCCTTGTTTTCGCGGATGGCATCTTTGTAACTCAGCGGCGTGAAAGCCAAGAACAAAAGGGCATTCTGGCATCGGTCGATATATATGTGGAAGCGATATCTCCTCTATAGAGGACAAGAAATTTTTAGGCGGTCGGGTAGCGCGAGAAAATGTAGTACTTTCAAGGACTGCCATAGAATGGAGAGATGTTCACTAAAACCGTCATAATTTTGTCATTCGTCCGTGTCAAACCCACAAGTACACAAACTGCTCGCGGCAAGAGCGCGATTCCAGAAAATACTTCCCGCTTGCGCCTGGAGGCCCGAAATACCCTCTAATTCAGCTTTAAGCAGGACTTTTTGGACCTGAAAGTCAAAGAGCACCATTCGTCGCTGTTTTTTAGACAAGTTTCCGAACCCATTGCTACTTCCTTTTGAAGTAAATTCGAGAGATTATGTTTCTTATAGACATTAGCCCCTCTGGTAGGGACAAACGTACCTTTCTATAGATGCCCTATGATCCGGGCAATCTCTTTTGGTCTTAAATTAAAGAAAATCCAGCTGCTATATGCCTTATTCTCCTTGATTTACGCTTTGATAGCATCTTTGTAACTCATCTTGGCGTGAAAGCCAAGAACAAAATGGCATTCTGGCATCGGTCAATATATATGTGGAAGCGATATCGCTCTATAGAGGACAAGAAATTTTAGGGGCGGTCGGGCCAAAAGCGCGCGAGAAAATGAAGTGTTTTCAAGAATTTGTCATAGAATGGAGGCGTTCACTAAAAGCGGTCATAATTTTGTCCTTGGTCCGTGTCGGACCCCAAGTACTCAACCTGCTCGGCGGCGTGCGAATCTAGAAAATACTGCCCGCTTGCGCCGGGAGGCGGAGTACCCTCAAATATGGCCTTAAGCGGACTTTTGGTACGAAAGTCAAAGAACATCATTAAATATTGTTTTTGAGACAAGTTTACGAACCCATAGGCACTTCCTTTTGAAGGAAACTAGAGATTATCTTGCTTATAGACATTAGCCCCCTGGTAGGGACAAGCGTACCTTCTGCAGATGCTCTATGATCCGGGTAATCTCATTTGGTCGTAAATTGAAGAAAATCCAGCGGCTATATGCCTTATTCTCCTTGTTTTCGCCGGATGGCATGTTGTAACTCATGCATGTGAAAGTCAAGAATGAAAGGGCATTCCTGGCATCGGTTAATATATATGTGGAAGCGATATCTCCACTATAGAGGACAAGAAATTTTGGGGTCGGTCGCAAAAGCGCATGAGAAAATGTAGTACTTTTAAGGGCGCCATAGAATGGAAGATGTTCACTAAAGCGGTCATAATATTGTCATTGAGATGCGTGTCGGACCCACAAGTACTCAAACTGCCGCGGTGGCGCCACGAATCAGAAAATACTCTCCGCTTGCGCCGGGGAGGCTGGGTACCCTCAAATCTGACCTTAAGCAGGAATTTTGGCCTGAAAGTGAAGGACATCATTAAATCATTTGTTTTCGAGACAAGTTTTGAACCCATTGACACTTCTTTTTGCGGAAATTCGAGAGACTATGTTTCTTATAGACATTACCCCCTGGTAGGGACAAGCGTGCCAATCTCTGGATGCTCTATGATCGAGCAATCTCATTTGGCCATAAATTGAAGAAAATCCAGTGACTATATGCCTTATTCTCCTTATTTTGGCGGATGGCATCTTTGCAACTCACTGGCGTGTGAAAGCCAAGAACAAAAGGGCATTCTAGCATCGGTCAATATATATGTGGAAGCGATATCTCCTCTATAGAGGACAAGAAATTTTAGAGCAATCGGGCCAAAAGCGCGCGAAAAAATGAAGTACTTTCAAGGGCGCCATAGAATGAGATGATCACTAAAGCAGTCATAATTTTGTCATTGGTCCGTGTCGGACCCACAAGTACTCAACTGCTCTTGCGGCGACACCTTGAATACAAAAATACTCCCGCTTGCGCTAGGAGGCTTGGGTACCCTCAAATATGGCCTTAAGCGGGACTATTTGGTACGAAAGTCAAGAACATCATTAAATCATGTTTTTCAAACAAGTTATACGAACCCATTGGCACTTCCTTTTGAAGGAAATTCAAGAGATTATGTTGCTTATAGACATTACCCCCTGGTAGGGACAAGCGTACCTTTCTGTAGATGCTCTATGATCCGGCGATCTCATTTGGCCGTAAATTGAAAAATCAAGCGACCATATGCCTTATTCTCCTTGTTTTTGCGGATGGCATCTTTGTGACTCGCAGCGTGAAAGCCAAGAACAAAAGGGCATTCACAGCATCGGTCGATATATATGTGGAAGCGATATCTCGTCTATAGAGGACAAGAAATTTTAGGGCGGTCGGGCAAAAAGCGCGCGAAAATGTAGTACTTTCAGGGCGCCATAGAATGGGAGATGTTCACTAAAGCGGTCACAAATTTGTCATTGAGTCGCGTCGGACCACAAGTACTCAAACTGCTCGGCGAGCATGCGAATCTAGAAAAACCTCCCGCTTGCGCGGATGGCCGAGTACCCTCAAATATGGCCTTAAGCGGGACTTTTGTACGAAAGTCAAAGAACATCATTAAATCGCTGTTTTTCGGACAAGTTTACGAACCCATAGGCACTTCCTTTTGAAGGAAACTTCGAGAGATTATCTTGCTTATAGACATTAGCCTCGGTAGGGACAAGCGTACCTTCTGCGGATGCTCTCGATCCGGGTAATCTCATTTGGTGGTAAATTGAAGAAAATCCAGTGACTATATGCCTTATTCTCCTTGTTTTAGCCCGGATGGCATGTTGTACCTCATGCATGTGAAAGCCAAATCTGAAAGGGCATTCTGGCATCGGTCGATATATATGTGGAAGCGATATCTCCACTATAGAGGACAAGAAATTTTGGGCGGTCGGGCAAAAGCGCGCGAGAAAATGTAGTACTTTCAGGGCGGCCATAGAAAGGAGATGTTCACTAAAAGCGGTCATAATTTTGTCATTGGTCCGTGTCGGACCCACAAGTACTCAAACTGCTCGTGGTGGCGCGTGAATCGAAAATACTCTCGCTTGCGCGGGGGCGCGAATTACCCTCAAATCTGACCTTAAGCAGGACTTTTGGCCACAGAAAGTGAAAGAACATCATTAAAGTCGCTGTTTTCCGGACAAGTTTGAACCCATAGGCACTTCTTTTGCAGGAAATTCGAGATTATGTTTCATATAGACATTACCCCGGTGAGACTCAAGCGTACCTTTCTACGGATGCTCTATGATCCGAGCAATCTCATTTGGCCGTAAATTGAAGAAAATCCAGCGGCTATGTGCCTTATTCGTTTTCGCGGATGGCATCTTAACTAACTCAGCGTGAAAACCAAGAACAAAGGGCATTCTGGCATCGGTCAATATATATGTGGAAGCGATATCTCCTCTATAGAGGACATGAAGTTTTAGGCAATCGAGGCAAAAAGCGCTGCGAAAAAATGAAGTACTTTCAGGGCTGCCATAGAATGGACAGATGTTCACTAAAAGCAGTCATAATTTTGTCATTGAGTCCGTGTCGGACCCACAAGTACTCCAACTGCTTTCGCGGAGGCGTGCGAATCTGAAAAATACTCCTCGCTTGCGGCGGGAGGCTTGGGTGCCCTCAAATCTGACCTTAAGCAGGACTTTTGGCCTGAAAGTCAAAGAACATCATTAAATCCTTGTTTTTTAGGACAAGTGTTTGAACCCATTGGCACTTCCTTTTGAAGGAAATTCGAGAGATTATGTTGCTTATAGACATTACCCCCTGGTAGGGACAAATGTACCTTCTGCGGATGCTCTATGATCAAGGCGATCTCATTTGGCGTAAATTGAAAAATCGGCGACCATATGCCTTATTCTCCTTGTTTTATTTGGATGGCATCTTTGTAACTCCAGCGTGAAAGCCAAGATCAAAGGGCATTCTGGCATCGCTCAATATATATGTGGAAGCGATATCTCCTCTATAGAGGACAAGAAATTTTAGGCGGTCGGTAGCGCATGCGAGAAAATGTAGTACTTTCAAGGGCGCCATAGAATGGTGAGATGTTCACTAAAACCGTCATAATTTTGTCATTGGTCCGTGTCGGACCCACAAGTACTCAAACTGCTCGCATGACAGGCTTGAATCTAGAAAATACTTCCGCTTGCGCCCAGGGAGGCTGGAGTACCCTCAAATTCAGGTATAAGCTGGACTTTTAATACTGAAAGTCAAAGAAGCACCATTAAGTCATTGTTTTCTAGACAAGTTTCGAACCCATTGCCACTTCCTTTTGAAGTAAATTCGAGAGATTATGTTTCTTATAGACATTAGCTCCTCTGGTAGGGACAAGCATACCTTTCTCTGAGATGCTCTATGATCAGGCGATCTCATTTGGTCTTAAATTGAAGAAAATCCAGCTGCTATATGCCTTATTCTCCTTGTTTTACTTTGATGGCATCTTTGTAACTCATGCTGGCGTGAAAGCCGGGAACAAAGGGCATTCTGGCATCGGTCAATATATATGTTGAAGCGATATCTCCACTATATAGGACAAGAAATTTTGGGGCGATCGGCAAAAAGCGCTGCGAGAAAATATAGTACTTTCAAGGACTGCCATAGAATGGAGAGAAGTTCACTATAATGGTCATAATTTTGTCATTGGTCCGTGTCGGACCCACAAGTACTCAAACTACTCATGGCGTCTTTGTGAATCTAGAAAATACTTCACGCTTGCGCCGGGAGGCACAGGTACCCTCAAATTCAGCCTTAAAAGCTGGACTTTTTAATACGAAGTCAAAGAACACCATTTGTCGCTGTTTTTAGACAAGTTTCCGAACCCATTGGCACTTCCTTTTGAAGGAAATTCGAGATTATGTTTCTTATAGACATTAGCCCCTGGTAGGGACAAAGCGTACCTTCTGCGGATGCTCTATGATCCGGGCGATCTCATTTGGCGTAAATTGAAGAAAATCCAGCGGCTATATGCCTTATTGATAGAGGCAAAGGTGTCCGTCTTTTCGATGAGATGGTGGCTATCGCTTTGAAGGAAGTCGACTTTGGCGATCGACTCTGAGCGTCTTGAGGGCGTCGGCGCCTTATGTCGCTAAACCAACTCCGAGAGGTTATTGACCATGCTTAGAACACGATCAACCTGGCCACGAAGGTCACATTTCCTGCGATGAAGCGAAGAACAAGCAAGAAACTAAGATTGCAATCTGGATATTGCGAATATAAGAGAAGCTTTATTGATCAAGGTGGGGTTACTGTGGCGCATTTATGCAGTCGTTGAACACAAGCGAAATCTGTGAGTTGCGACTATGCGAACTTTAATCTAAACAAAACCCAAGGAAAAAGCCACTAGATGGATCTACTTATATAGGAGCAAGGGGTGGCGGCCAAGTAGGTGGGAGAGCGTCCCAAGGCAGCCTAAATCAACCCTAGGTCGTACAAGGCTCATGGGCGCAAGTGGGTGGCGTAACACCTTTGGACTTATGGTTTGACTCGGATTCTCTGCGGCGTCAGTTGTTTCAGACATAACTCAACGCTCGGATGACTTTTAAGATGCATCAATTGGTTTGGAAAAGGCACGAAATGTAATTTCCAACAAAAAAAGAATCACCAATTCAGTCCGTATGAAAAAAGTTGTTGGCGTTTTGAGTCAGGTATATACTGTGTAGTCGAATCGAGTCGAACATGAGAGACTTGGACTCTATCTTCTCTTGGGCCAAAAGTGGCGTGAGAGAACTTTTGAACAGCAAATAAACATCTCTTTCTTCCTTATCTTCATATGTGGATTGTACAAATGTCCCATACACATGCAATTAGACAAAACACAAAAGTGTGTGAAGTATGTTTGTCTGGATAACATAAATAGATTATTGAATAGTTTGCACTAGAAATCACACGAAAAATATGCATGTATTCAATATTTTTGGTCATATCCAAGGTAGTCATGTCCTCATCACTTACTCTCCTTGTTTTAATTGGATGGCATCTTTGTAAGTCCGCATGTGAAAGCCAAGAACAAAGGGCATTCTAGCATCGATCAATATATTGTGAAGCGATATCTCCTCTATAGAGGACAAGAAACTTTAGGGCAATCGAAAAAGCGCGCGAAAATGAAGTACTTTCAAGGACTGCCATAGAATGGAGAGATGTTCACTAAAGCGGTCATAATTTTGTCATTCGGTGATAGAGGCAAAGGTGTCCGTCTTTCGATGAGATGGTGGATTTCGCTTTGGTGGAAGTCGACTTTGTGATCGACTCTGACGTCTCGAGGACGTCGGCGCCTTAGCAACCGCTAAACCAACTCCGAGGTTATTGACCACGCGGAAGACGCGATCAACTGACCACGAGGTCTGTTTCCTGCGAGCAAGCGAAGAACAAGCAAGCGAGATTGCAATCTGGATATTGCGAATATAAGATAAGCTTTATTGATCAAGGTGGGGTTACGAGGCGTCTTTATGCAGTGGGTTGAACACAAGCGAAATCTGTGAAGTTGCAGCTATAGCGAACTTTAATCTAAACAAAACCCAAAGTCTAAGCGGTGCCCTAAGGGCTGTATATATGGAGGAAGAGGGGTGAATTTCGTGGCCCTTGGTGGAGGTCCGAAACTAACCTATCTCTTGTTCCCCACACATCTGGACTCTAAAATAGCCTATACTTATGTATTTCGAAATTACATGGGCTGGCCCAATAATAAGGTGTGAGCACCTAGAATAGCCTCTGGACGAAATTTATGGGTGGCATCTTGTATATTTCGTCCAAGGCTTCATGCACTCATTATGGTGGCTTCAAAGTCTGAAATCATCACTTGTAACTCCGTTCTTGTCCCCTTACGCTTTGCCATCATCTCCATGCTTGTTCTTGCTCCAATGTTCATCCTTCTCAAGCTAGGCCCTTCATTTGTAAGCAAAACAAATGTATCAATTTAAGCGACATCATATTCTCATGAACATTAGAATCATTACCAAAAAAAGCGAAAGTACGGTAATTTAGTTGGCGTCTTGTGAGCTCTAGTAATTGGTCCGATATGTATAGCACTAGGGGTTGTGGGTGTAACAATGGTATTAATGTCCTCATCATCCTCCCTTCTTGAAATGAAGTCATCCTCGATGGAAGTTCATCTTCCTCACCCAAATATAGGCTTCAAATCTGCAATGTTAAAGTGGGACTAACCCCAAAATCTGCGAGGCAGCTCAAGTTTATATGCATTATCATTTACTTTCTCCAACACCTTAAAGGGACCAATGACACGTGGCATTAGCTTTGATTTGCGCAAATCGAAATCTCTCCTTACATAAATGTAACCAAACAAGATCTCGGGTGCAAACACAACATGTTTCTACCCTTTTCTCCGGCAAGTTTATATTTAGCATTCATATGCTCAATGTTTTCCTTAGTTAACTCATGCATTTTTAAAATCAATTCAGCACGTTCATTAGCATCAAAATTAACCTTCTCCGAAGATGGAAGAGGCAACAAATCAATAGGTGCGAGGTGAAACCATACACAACTTCATAAGGGCACATCTTAATAGTAGAATGCAATGAGCGATTATAAGCAAATTCAATATGAGGCAAGCATTCCTCCACATTTTCTTATTATTCTTTAGAACAGCCCTAAGCATAGTAGACAATGTTCTATTGACTACTTGGTTTGTCCATCGGTTTGGGGGTGACAAGTAGTACTAAAAAGCAGTTTAGTCCCCAACTTAGCCCATAAACATCTCCAAAAGTGGCTAAGAAATTTAGTATCACGATCTGAAACAATAGTATTTGGCACACCATGCAAGCGAATAATTTCACGAAAGAACAAATCAACAACATTAACAGCATCATCGCTTTTATGACATGGTATAAAGTGTGCCATTTTCGAGAATCTATCCACGACAACAAATATGCTATCCCTCCCCTTCTTTGTTCTAGGTAAACCTAAAACAAAGTCCATAGATATATCCTCCCAAGGAACACTAAGTGCAGAGCGAAGGCATATATAAACCATGAGGTTGAGTGATTGACTTAGCTTTTTGACATGTAGTCGCATTGAGCAATAAAGCGCTCAACATCCGTCTCATCTTTGGCCAAAAGAAATGTATAGTAAAATCGTCCTCCGTCTTCTTCACGCCAAAGTGTCCCATTAGTCCTCCTCCATCGCCTCCTACAACAACAAAAACGAAGCAGACTAAATTTGGAATGCATAGCTTGTTACGGAACACAAATCCATCATTAACAACAAACTTGTTCCATGTTCTTCCTTCATTACAATTCTGCGGTACATCTTTAAAATCAGCATCATGCACATATTGATCTTTGATGGTCTCCAAAGCAAATATTTTGAAGTCAAGTTGTGAAAGCATAGTATAAGCGACGAGACAATGCATCGACAATAAATTTTCTTTACCCTTCTTGTGTTTAATGACATAAGGGAAAGTCTCAATGAATTCAACCCATTTAGCATGTCTCTGATTCAGTTTAGCTTGACTTTTAACATGTTTCAAAGATTCATGATCGAGAATGTATAACAAATTCTTTGGGCCATAAATAATGTTGCCATGTTTCTAAAGTCGAACAAGAGCATATAATTCTTTATCATAAGTAGAATAATTCAGACTAGGCCCACTCAATTTTTCAGAAAAGTATGCAACAGGTTTGCCATCTTGTAATAACACACCTCCTAATCCAATTCCACTAGCATCACATTCAAGCTCAAAAGTCTTATTAAAATCGGAAGTTGGAGTAAAGGGCATGTGTCAACTTATCTTTCAACAAGTGAAGGCTTCTACATGCGGTACCCCAAACAAAAGCACATCCTTTTTGTAAGCTCATTGAGAGGTGCGGCAATGGTGCTGAAATCTCTCACCGCCTATAGAATCCAGCGAGGCCAAGAAAACTCCTCACTTGTGTGACCGTTTTGGGCTGCGACCAACTCTCAATAGCTTCAATCTTGGCTTTATCAACTTCAATTCCTGTGGAGTAACAACATAGCCAAGAAAAGACACTCGGTCGGTGCAAAAGGTGCACTTCCCAAGGTTACCAAACAAGCGTGCATCACGTAGAGCATTAAAAACAACACGTAAATGTTCCAAATGTTCTTCCAAAGATTTGCTATAAATCAGTATATCATCAAAATAGACTACCACAAATCGTCAATGAAAACCGTAAAACTTCGTTCATTAATCTCATGAAAGTACTAGGTGCATTAGTTAACCCAAAGGCATGACTAACCACTCATATAATCCAAACTTAGTTTTAAATGCTGTTTTCCATTCATCTCCCAATTTCATACGAATTTGATGGTATCCACTCATAAATCAACTTTGGAGAATATTGTTGAGCCACTCAATTCATCAAGCATATCATCTAGCCTAGGAATGGGGTGGCGATAACGAATAGTAATATTATTAATGCCTCTACAATCAACACACATCGTGGCGTACCATCCTTTTTCGGCACTAGAATAATAGGAACAACACAAGGACTAAGGGATTGGCGTATATAACCTTTGTCGAGCAGCTCACATACTTGCGCGCATAATCTCCTTAATCTCCTCTGGATTGATGCGGTATGGTGCGGTTGGGTAATGATGCACGAGAATTAAGTCAATTTGATGCTCAATCCCTTGAATAGGTGGTAATCGGTTGCACGTCTTGTGGAAAAGCGTCGTGAACTCTGCAAAATGTTAGTGACAGCGAGGGGCAAAGAGGAAAACACGTCGTCGAATGAAATAATGCCTCTTTGCACACAAAAGCATAGCAAATAGATTTGCTAAAATCTAGCTCATCAATATCAGATTTGGTGGCAAGTAAACATGCACTTTTCAATTTAATTTGAGAAGCAACAGTAGATGGTTTATTATTGAGGCTTCATGTGTTGCTCAAATGATGGATTTGTGTTTAGTTCTAACAAGCTATGCATTCAGCTAGCTCCGTTTGTCTTTTGTTGTTGCGAGGGCGCATGGAGGAGGACTAATGAGACACTTTGGCGTGAAGAAGGCGGAGGATATACTTGCTACACATTTCTTTTGGCCAAAGATGAGGGCCAGGATGTTGGCGTTTTGTTTCGCTGCACTACATGTCAAAAAGCTAAGTCCGACTCAATCCTCATGGTTTATATATGCCTTTACTTGTACCTAGTGTTCCTTGGGAGGATATATCTATGGACTTTGTTTTAGGTTTACCTCGAGACAAAGAAGGGAGGATAGCATATATGTTGTCGTGGATAGATTCTCGAAAATGGCACACTTTATACCATGTCATAAGCGATGATCTTTGTTAATGTTCTGATTTGTTCTTCGTGAAATTATTAACTTGCATGGTGTGCCAAATACTATTGTTTAGATCGTGATACTAAATTTCTTAGCCACTTTTGGAGATGTTTATGGGCTAAGTTGGGGATAAGCGCTTTTAGTACTACTTGTCACCCAGTGATGGACAAACTGAAGTAGTCAATAGAACATTGTCTACTATGCTTAGGGCTATTTTGAAGAATAATAAGAAAATGTGGGAAGAATGCTTGCCTCATATTGAATTTGCTTATAATCGTTCATTGCATTCTACTACTAAGATGTGCCCTTTTGAAATTGTGTATGGTTTCCTACCTCGTGCACCTATTGATTTATTGCCTCTTCCATCTTCGGAAAGGTTAATTTTGATGCTAAGAAGCGTTCTGAATTGATTTTAAAATGCATGAGTTAACTAAGGAAAACATTGAGCGTATGAATGCTAAATATAAACTTCTTTGGAGATAAGGGTAGAAAACATGTTGTGTTTGCACAGAGATCTTGTTTGGTTACATTTGCGTAAAGATAGATTTCTAATTTGCGCAAATCAAAGCTAATGCCACGTCTTTGATGGTCCTTTTAGGTGTTAGAAAATAAATGATAATGCATATAAAATTGAGCTACACTGCAGATTTTGGGGTTAGTCCACTTTTAACATTGCAGATTTGAAGCCTTATTTGGGTGAGGAAGATGAGCTTTAAATCGAGCGACTTCATTTCAAGAAGGGGAGGATGATGAACATCAATACCATTGTTACACCCTCTTGTACATATCGGGACAAATTACTGAGACTCGCGCCAATTAAATTACCGGTACTTTCGTTTCTTGGTAATGATTCTAATGTTCATAAGAATATGATGCTGCCTAAATTGGATACATTTGTTTTGCTTACAAATGAAGGTACTAGTTTGGAGAAGGATGAACATTGGAGCAAGAACACGCATGGAGTTGATGGCATGCATAGAGATCAAACGAGTTACAAGTGATGATTTGAGGACTTTGAAGCCACCATAAGGAGTGCATGAAGCCTTGGACGAAATATACGGATGCCACTTCATAATATTCGTCCATAGGCTGTTTAAGTCTTGCGTCACCTTATTAGACCAGAGCCCATAAAATTTCAGAAATACTTAGTATAGGCTATTTTAGAGTCCGTATGTGTGGGAAACAAGAGTTAGGGTTGGACCCCTCAGAACCACGAAATTCCTCCTTTTTCCCCATATATCACCCTTAGAGGCGTCGTTTGAGACTTTGGGTTTGTTTAGATTAAATGTTATATAGTTGCAACCGTGCCGTTTGTGTTCAACTGACCGGACAAAGCGTCACAAAACCCACCTTGATCAATAAAGCTTTCATCTTATATTACAATATCCAGTTGCAATCTCGGTTTCTTGCTTGTTCTTCGTTTGCTCGCGGAAAGCAGACCCTCGTGGTCGGGTTGATCGATGCTCCGTGGTCGATAACCTCTCGGAGTTGGTTTAGCGATTGCTAAGGCGCGGCGTCCTCGCTACGCTTCGTGAGTCGGATCGTCAAGTCGACTTCCTGCGAAATCCACCATCTCATCGAAGAGCGGGACACCTCTGCCTCTATCAAGTTTACGAACCCATAGGCACTTCCTTTTGAAGAAACTTCGAGATTATCTTGCTTATAGAATTAGCCCCTGGTAGGGACAAGCGTACCTTCTGCAGATGCTCTATGATCGGTAATCTCATTTGGTCGTAAATTGAAAAAAATCCAGCGTCTATATGCCTTATTCTCCTTGTTTTTGCGGATGGCATCTGTAACTCATGTTGTCAAAGCCAAAACGAAAGGGCATTCTAGCATCGGTCTATATATGTGGAAAATATCTCACTATAGAGGACAAGCAATTTTAGGCGATCGGGGCAAAAAAGCATGCGAGAAAATGTAGTAGTTTCAAGACGCCATAGAGTGGAGATGTTGATAAAAGGTCATAATTTTTTTTGGTCAGTGTCAAACCCACAAGTACTCAAACTGCCTCTTGGTGAGCGTGAATCAGAAAATACTCTCGCTTGCGCGAGGCCAAGTACCCTCAATCTGACCCCGCATGAGGACTTTGGCCCTAAAGTCAAAAGAACATCATTCGTTATTTGTTTTTAGGACAAGTGTTTGAACCCATTGGCACTTCCTTTTGAAGAAATTTGGGAGATTATGTTTTATAGACATTACCCCCGGTAGGGACAAGCGTGCCTTCTGCGGATGCTCTATGATCAGGGCAATCTCATTTGGTAGTAAATTGAATCAGCGACACCACTTATTCTCCTTGTTTTTTGACGGATGGCATGTTTGTAACTCACTGGTGAAAGCCAAGAACAAAGGGCATTCTGGCATCGGTCATATATGTGAGCGATATCTCTCTATAGAGGACAAAAAATTTTAGAAGATCGGGGCAAAAGCATACGAAAAAATGAAGTACTTTCAAGGACTGCCATGGAATGGACGGATGTTCACTAACAGTCATAATTTTGTCATTGGTCAGTGTCGGACCCCAAGTACTCCAGCTGCTTGTGTGCCAGTGGCGAATCTGAAATTCTCAGCTTGCGCCGGAGGCTCAGTACCCTCAAATCTGACCTGGCAGACATTTGTACTGAAAGTCAAAGAACATCTTTAGTCGCTATTTTTCAAACAAGTGTTTGAACCATTAGCACTTCCTTATGAAGGAAATTTGAAGATTATGTTGCATAGACATTACCCCCTGGTAGGACACAAGCGTACCTTCTGCGGATGCTCTATGATCCGGGCGATCTCATTTGGCGTAAATTGAAAGAATCGGTGGCCATATGCCTTATTCTTCTTGTTTTTCGCGGATGGCATGTTGTAAACTCACGCGTGAAAGCCAGAACAAAAGGGCATTCTGGCATCGGTCGATATATATGTGAAGCGATCTCTCCCTATAGAGGACAAGAAATTTTGGGCGGTCGGGCAAAAAGCATGCGAAAATGTAGTACTTTCAGGACGCCATAGAATGGAAGATGTTCACTAAAGCGGTCATAAATTTGTCGCCGGTCAGTGTCGGACCTAAGTACTCAAACTGCTCGGCGAGCATGCGAATCTAGAAAAACCTCGACTTGCGCCCGGGAGGCGAATACTCCTCAAATATGGCCTTAAGCGGGACTTTTTGTACGAAAGTCAAAGAACATCATTCGTCGCTGTTTTTGGACAAGTTTACGAACCCATAGGCACTTCCTTTTGAAGGAAACTCGAGAGATTATCTTGCTAGAATTAGCCCCCTGGTAGGACAAGCGTACCTTCTGCGGATGCTCTCGATCAAAGGTAATCTCATTTGGTCGTAAATTGAAGAAAATCCATGACTATATGCCTTATTCTCCTTGTTTTCGCGGATGGCATCTTGTAACTCATGTGTGTCAAAGCCAGAAGCGAAAAGGGCATTCCTAGCATCGGTCGATATATATGTGGAAGCGATATCTCCACTATAGAGGACAAGCAATTTAGGCGGTCGAGCAAAAAGCGCGAAAAATGTAGTACTTAAACTGCCATAGAATGGAGAGATTCACTAAAGCGGTCATAATTTTGTCATTGGTCGTGTCGGACCCAAAGTACTCAAACTGCTTTCGCGGTGGCGCGTGAATCAGAAAATACTCTCGCTTGCGAAGAGGCAAGTACCCTCAAATATGTATAAGCGACTTTTTATTTTGAAGTGAAAGAACATCATTCGTTGCTATTTTTCCGGACAAGTTTGAACCCATGGCACTTCTTTTCGGGAAATTCGAGATTATGTTTCATATAGACATTACCCCGGTAGGTACAAGCGTACCTTTCTCGAGATGCTCTATGATCAAAGCAATCTCATTTGGCCGTAAATTGAAGAAAATCCAGCGGCTATGTGCCTTATTCTCCTTGTTTTGCGGGATGGCATCTTTTTCATCTGGCGTGAAAGCCAGAACAAAAGGCATTCGGCATCGGTCAAATATGTATAAACGATATCTCCTATAGAGGACAAAAATTTTAGGAATGTCGAGCAAAAAGCGCCACGAAAAAATGAAGTACTTTCAAGGGCGCCATAGAATGGACAGATGTTCACTAAAAGTTATAATCTTGTCATTGAGTCCGTGTCGGACCCTAAGTACTCCAAGCGCGCATGACAATGGCAGCGAATCTGAAAATACTCCCGCTTGCGCCAGGAGGCTCGGATACCCTCTCTGACCTTAGCGGGACTTTTTGTTGAGGTCAAACATCATTAAATCGCTGTTTTTCGGACAAGTGTTTGAACCATTGGCACTTCCTTATGAAAGTCGAGATTATGTTGCTTATAGACATTACCCCGGTAGGGACAAAGCGTACCTTCTGCGGATGCTCTATCAAGGCGATCTCATTTGGCTAGTAAATTGAAAAATCGGCGCCATACCTTATTCTCCTTGTTTTGCGGATGGCATCTTTGTAACTCCGCAGCGGAAAGCCAAGAACAAAGGGCATTCTGGCATCGGTCAATATATGTGGAAGCGATATCTCCTCTATAGAGACAAGAAATTTTTAGGCGGTCGGTAGCATACCGCGAAAATGTAGTACTTTCAGGGGCGCCATATAGTGGAGATGTTCACTAAAACCGTCATAATTTTGTCATTGGTCCGTGTCAAACCCACAAGTACTCAAACTGCTCGCGGCAAGCCTTGAATCAAAAAAATACTTCCGCTTGCGCCCGAGGCGGGGTACCCTCAAATTCTGCTTTAGCGGGACTTTGTCTGAAAGTCAAAGAGCACCATTAAATGTTGTTTTTAGACAAGTTTCGAACCCATTGCCACTTCCTTTTGAAGTAAATTGAAGATTATGTTTCTTATAGACATTAGCCCCTCTGGTAGGGACAAGCGTACCTTTCTATAGATGCCCTATGATCCGGCGATCCTTTTGGTCTTAAATTACTGAAAATCCGGTGCTATATGCCTTATTCTCCTTGATTTGGCGATAGCATCTGTAACTCATGCTGTGAAAGCCAAGAACAAATGGCATTCACGGCATCGGTCGATATATATGTGAAGCGATATCTACTCTATAGAGGACAAGAAATTTTAGGCGTCGGTAGCGCCTGAAAAATGAAGTGTTTTCAAGGGCGTCATAGAATGGAGCGTTCACTAAGCGGTCATAATTTTGTCCTTGGTCCGTGTCGGACCCTAAGTACTCAACCTGCTCCGTGGCGTGCGAATCTAGAAATACTGCCCGCTTGCGGGGAGGCGGTACCCTCAAATATGTATAAGCAGGACTTTTTGGCCGAAAGTCAAAGAACATCATTAATCATTTGTTTTCGGACAAGTTTGAACCCATAGCACTTCCTTTTGAAGGCTTCGAGATTATCTTGCTTATAGACATTAGCCCCCTGTAGGGACAAGCGTACCTTGCGGATGCTCTATGATCCGGGTAATCTCATTTGGTTAGTAAATTGAAGAAAATCCAGTGACTATATGCCTTATTCTCCTTGTTTTTAGCGGATGGCATGTTGTAACTCATGCATGTGAAAGTCAAGAATGAAAGGGCATTCACGGCATCGGTTAATATATATGTGAAGCGATATCTCCACTATAGAGGACAAGAAATTTTGGGGCGGTCAGGCAAGCATGTGAGAAAATGTAGTACTTTAAGGGCGCCATAGAATGGAGAGATGTTCACTAAAGCGGTCATAATATTGTCATTGGATCGTGTCGGACCACAAGTACTCAAACTGCACGCGATGGCGCGAATCGAAAATATCTCCGCTTGCGCGGGAGGCTGAGGTACCCTCAAATACGATAAGCGAAATTTTTAGCCTGAAAGTGAAGGACATCATTAAGTCATTTTCGGACAAGTTTTGAACCCATTGACACTTCTTTTGCGAAATTCGAGACTATGTTTCTTATAGACATTACCCCCTGGTAGGACAAGCGTACCAATCTCTGGATGCTCTATGATCAGAGCAATCTCATTTGGCCATAAATTGAAGAAAATCGGCTGACTATATGCCTTATTCTCCTTATTTTCGCCGGATGGCATCTTTGCAACTCACGGCGTGTGAAAGCCAAAAACAAAAGGGCATTCTAGCATCGGTCAATATATATGTGAAGCGATATCTCCTCTATAAGGACAAGAAATTTTAGAATAATCGGGGCAAAAAGCGCCGCGAAAAAAATAAGTACTTTCAGGGGCCATAGAGAATGGAATGGATGATCACTAAAAGCGAGTCATAATTTTGTCATTGGTCCGTGTGAGACCCTAAGTTACTCAAGCGCTTTCATGCGGATGCCTTGAATACAAAATACTCCCGCTTGCGCTAGGAGGCTTGAGTACCCTCAAATATGTAAAGCGAGACTATTTGGCCGAAAGTCAAGAACATCATTAGTCATTTTTCAAACAAGTTATACGAACCCATGGCACTTCCTTTTGAAGGAAATTCAAGAGATTATGTTGCTTATAGACATTACCTGGTAGGGACAAGCGTACCTTTATGAGATGCTCTATGATCGGGCGATCTCATTTGGCTAGTAAATTGAAGAAATCAAGCCCATATGCCTTATTCTCCTTGTTTTTAGCGGATGGCATCTTTGTGACTCACGCAGCGTGAAAGCCAAGAACAAAGGAGGCATTCTGGCATCGGTCGATATATATGTGAAGCGATATCTCGTCTATAGAGGACAAGAAATTTTGGAAGTCGGTAGCGCCGCGAAAATGTAGTACTTTCAAGAGGCGCCATAGAATGGAGAGATGTTCACTAAAGCGGTCCAAATTTGTCATTAGTCGCGTCGGACCCACAAGTACTCAAACTGCTCCCGTGAGCATGCGAATCTAGAAAAAACCTCCGCTTGCGCGGATGGCGGGTACCCTCAAATATGGCTTAAGCGGGACTTTTTTATTTTGGTCAAGAGAACATCATTAAATCAGCTGTTTTCGAGACAAGTTTACGAACCCATAGGCACTTCCTTTTGAAGGCTTCGAGAGATTATCTTGCTTATAGACATTAGCCTCCCGTGAGGACAAAGCGTACCTTCTGCGAGATGCTCTCGATCCGGGTAATCTCATTTGGTGGTAAATTGAAGAAAATCCAGCTGACTATATGCCTTATTCTCCTTGTTTTGCGGGTGGCATGTTGTACCTCATGCATGTGAAAGCCAAGTCTGAAAAGGGCATTCTGGCATCGGTCGATATATATGTGAAGCGATATCTCCACTATAGAGACAATTTTGGGGCGGTCAGGCCAAAAACGCGCGAAAATGTAGTACTTTCAGGAATGACCATAGGGAGATGTTCACTAAAGCGGTCATAATTTTGTCATTGGTCAGTGTCGGACCCACAAGTACTCAAACTGCTTTCGTGGTGTGGCGTGAATCAGAAAATACTCTCCGCTGCGCCGGGCCATGGGTACCCTCAAATCTGACCTTAGCGAGGACTTTTGGCCTGAAAGTGAAAGAACATCATTAATCGCTGTTTTCGAGACAAGTTTACGAACCCATAAGCACTTCTTTTTGAAATTAGAATTATGTTTTTTCATATGACATTACCCCCGTGAGTTAAGCGTACCTTTCTGAGATGCTCTATGATCAAACAATCTCATTTGGCCGTAAATTGAAGAAAATCCAGTGACTATGTGCCTTATTCTCGTTTTCGCGGATGGCATCTTTGTAACTCGCAGCGTGAAAACCAAGAACAAAGGGCATTCTGGCATCGGTCGATATATATGTGGAAGCGATATCTCCTCTATAGAGGACATGAAGTTTTAGAACGTCGGGCAAAAACGCGCGAAAAAAATGAAGTACTTTCAGGGCGCCATAGAATGGAATGTTCACTAGCAGTCATAATTTTGTCATTGAGTCGTGTCGGACCCACAAGTACTCAACTGCTTTCGCGGAGGCGTCGAATCTGAAAAATACTCCTCGCTTGCGGCGGGAGGCAGGTGCCCTCATCTGACATAAGCGGGACTTTTTGCCACGAAAGTCAAGAACATCATTAAATCCTTGTTTTTTGAACAAGTGTTTGAACCATTGGCACTTCCTTTTGAAGGAAATTCGAGATTATGTTGCTTATAGACATTACCCTGGTAGGGACAAATGTACCTTCTGCGGATGCTCTATGATCAGGGCAATCTCATTTGTAAATTGAAAAATCGGCGTATATGCCTTATTCTCCTTTGTTTTTCGATGGATGTCTTGTAACTCCGCAGCGTGAAAGCCAAGATCAAAGGGCATTCGGCATCGCTCAATATATATGTGAAGCGATATCTCCTCTATAGAGGACAAGAAATTTTAGAGCGATCAAGTAGCGCTGCGAAAATGTAGTACTTTCAAGGGCGCCATAGAATGGTGAGATGTTCACTAAAACCGTCATAATTTTGTCATTGGTCCGTTAATGGACCCACATACTCAAACTGCTTTCATGACAAGGCAATGCGAATCTAGAAAATACTTCCCTTGCGCTTGAGGCTGGTACCCTCAAATTCAGGTATGGCGGACTTTTAACCTGAAAGTCAAAACACCATTAATAGCTGTTTTCTAGACAAGTTTCGAACCCATTGCCACTTCCTTTTGAAGTAAATTCGAGAATTATGTTTCTTATAGACATTAGCCTGGTAGGGACAAGCATACCTTTCTCTGAGATGCTCTATGATAAGGCGATCTCATTTGGTCTTAAATTGAAGAAAATCCAGCTGCTATATGCCTTATTCTCCTTGTTTTAAGCGATGGCATCTGTAACTCATGCGGCGTGAAAGGGAACAAAGGGCATTCACGGCATCGGTCGATATATATGTTGAAGCGATATCTCCACTATAGGACGAAATTTTAGGCGATCAGCAAGCATGCGAAAAAATATAGTACTTTCAAGGACATGAAATGGAGAAGAAGTTCACTATAATGGTCATAATTTTGTCATTGGTCCAGTGTCGGACCCACAAGTACTCAAACTACTTTCATGGCGTCTTGTGAATCTAGAAAATACTTCTATTCGCCAGGCTGGTACCCTCAAATTCAGCCTTAAGCTGGACTTTTTAGCCACGAAAGTCAAGAACACCATTTATGCTTTTTTTTAGACAAGTTTCGAACCCATTAGCACTTCCTTTTGAAGAAATTCGAGATTATGTTTCTTATAGACATTAGCCCTGGTAGGGACAAACGTACCTTCTGCGGATGCTCTATGATGAAAGGCAATCTCATTTGGCCGTAAATTGAAGAAAATCCAGCGGCTATATGCCTTATTGATAGAGGCAAAGGTGTCCGTCTTCGATGAGATGGTGGCTATCGCTTTGAAGAATCGACTTTGGCGATCGACTCTGACGTCTTGAGGCGATGCGGCATGTAGCAATGCTAAACCAACTCCGAGAGGTTATTGACCATCAGGAACACGATCAACTGACCACGAAGGTCATTTCATGCAAATGACGAAGGCAGCAAAAACTAAGATTGCAATCGGATATTGCGAATATAAGAGGAAAACATTGATCAAGGTGGGGTTCATGGCGCATTTATGCAGTGATTGAACACAAGCGAAATCACCGAAGTTGCGACTATGGCGAACTTTAATCTAAACAAACCAAGGAAAAACCACTAGATGGATCTACTTATATAGGAGCAAGGGTGGCGGCCAAGTAGGTGGGAGAACGTCCCAAGGCAGCTAAATCAACCCTAGGTCGTACAAGGCTCATGGGCAAGTAAGGTGGCGTAACACCTTTGGACTTATGGTTTGACTCGGATTCTGCTGCGTCAGTTGTTTCGGACATAACTCAACGCTCGGGATGACTTTTAAGATGCATCAATTGGTTTGGAAAAGGCAAAATGTAATTTCAACAAAAAAAAAAATCCAATTCAGTCCGTTATGAAAAAGTTGTTGACGTTTTTGAGTCAGGTATGTATGTAGTCGAATCAAGTCGAGAACGAGACTTGGACTCTATCTTCTCTTGAGGCCAAAAGTGGCGTGAGAGAACTTTTGAACAGCAAATAAACATCTCTTTCTTCCTTATCTTCATATGGGATTGTACAAATGTCCACACATGCAATTAGACAAAACACAAAAGTGTGAAGTATGTTTGTCTGGATAACATAAATAGATTATTGAATAGTTTGCACTAGAAATCACGAAAAATATGCATGTATTCAATATTTTGGTCATATCCAGGTAGTCATGTCCTCATCACTTACTCTCCTTGTTTGGCTGGATGGCATGCTTAAGTCGCATGTGGCCAAGAACAAAGGGCATTCTAACATCGATCAATATATTGTGAAACGATATCTCCTCTATAGAGGACAAGAAACTTTAGGCGTCGGGCAAAAAGCGCGAAAAATAAAATACTTTCAGGACTGCCATAGAATGGAGAGATGTTCACTAAAGCGGTCATTTTTGTCATTCGTTGATAGAGGCAAGGTGTCGTCTTTTCGATGAGATGGTGGATTTACGCTGGTGGAAGTCGACTGACGATCATTCGAGCGTCTGGGGCGTCGCGCCTTAACAACAGCTAAACCAACTCCGAGAGGTTATTGACCGCATGAAGCGATCAACGACCACAGGTCTGTTTCTCTATGACAAGCGAAGAACAAGCAAGCCTGAGATTGCAATCTGGATATGCGAATATAAGATGAAAGCTTTATTGATCAGGTGGGGTTGAGGCGTCTTTATGCAGTGGTTGAACACAAGCGAAATCTGGAGTTGCAGCTATAAGCGAACTTTAATCTAAACAAAACCCAAAGTCTAAGCGGTGCCCTAAGGGCTGTATATATGGAGGAAGAGGGTGAATTTCGTGGCCCTTGGTGGAGGTCAAAACTAACCTATCTCTTGTTCCCCACATCTGGGACTCTAAAATAGCCTATACTTATGTATTTCGAGTACATGGGCTGCATGGCCCAATAATAAGGTGTGTGCACCTAGAATAGCCTACGGACAGAAATTTATGGAGTGGCATCTTGTATATTTAGTCCAAGGCTTCATGCACTCATTATGGTGGCTTCAAAGTCACAGAAATCATCACTTGTAACTCCGTTCTTGTCCCCTGCTTTGCCATCATCTCCATGCTTGTTCTTGCTCAATGTTCATCCTTCTCCAAGCTAGGCCCTTCATTTGTAAGCAAAACAAATGTATCCAATTTAAGCGACATCATATTCTCATGAACATTAGAATCATTACCAAAAGCGAAAGTACTGGTAATTTAGTTGGCGTCTTGTGAGACTCTAGTAATGGTCGGTATGTGTATAGCACTAGGGGTTGTGGGTGTAACAATGGTATTAATGTCCTCATCATCCTCCCTTCTTGAAATGAAGTCATCCTCGATGGAAGTTCATCTTCCTCACCCAAATATGGCTTCAAATCGCAATGTTAAAAGTGGGACTAACCCCAAAATCTGCGAGCAGCTCAAGTTTATATGCATTATCATTTACTTTCTCCAACACCTTAAAGGGACCAATACGTGGCATTAGCTTTGATTTATAAATCGGAAATCTCTCCTTCGCATAAATGTAACCAAACAAGATCTCGGGTGCAAACACAACATGTTTTCTACCCTTTATCCGGCAAGTTTATATTTAGCATTCATATGCTCAATGTTTTCCTTAGTTAACTCATGCATTTTTAAAATCAACATACGTTCATTAGCATCAAAATTAACCTTCTCAGAAGATGGAAGAAGCGACAAATCAATAGGTGCAGGTGAGGACCATACACAACTTCATAAGGGCACATCTTAATAGTAGAATGCAATGAGCGATTATAAGCAAATTCAATATGAGGCAAGCATTCCTCCACATTTTCTTATTATTCTTTAGAACAGCCCTAAGCATAGTAGACAATGTTCTATTGACTACTTAGGTTTGTCCATCGGTTTGGGGGTGACAAGTAGTACTAAGCAGTTTAGTCTAACTTAGCCCATAAACATCTCCAAAAGTGGCTAAGAAATTTAGTATCACGATCTGAAACAATAGTATTGGCACACCATGCAGCGAATAATTTCACGAAATCAGCAACGATTAACGACATCATCAGCTTTTATGACATGGTATAAAGTGTGCCATTTTGAGAATCTATCCACGACAACAAATATGCTATCCCTCCCCTTCTTTGTTCTAGGTAAACCTAAAACAAAGTCCATGAATATATCCTCCCAAAGAACACTAGTCTGACAAAGGCATATATAAACCATGAGGATTGAGTCGTGACTTAGCTTTTTGACATGTAGTGTGCGAGCAATAAAAGCGCTCAACATCCGTCTCATCTGGCCAAAAAATGTGTGTAAATCGTCCTCCGTCTTCTTCACAAAGTGTCCCATTAGTCCTCCTCCATCGCCTCCTACAACAACAAAAGGCGAGCAGACTAGCTGGAATGCATAGCTTGTTGTACGGAACACAAATCCATCATTAACAACAAACTTGTTCCATGTTCTTCCTTCATTACAATTCTGCGATACATCTTTAAAATCAGCATCATGCACATATTGATCTTTGATGGTCTCCAAAGCAAATATTTTGAAGTCAAGTTGTGAAAGCATAGTATAGCGACGAGACAATGCATCGTAATAAATTTTCTTTACCCTTCTTGTGTTTAATGACATAAGGGAAAGTCTCAATGAATTCAACCCATTTAGCATGTCTCACGATTCAGTTTAGCTTGACTTTTAACATGTTTCAAAGATTCATGATCGAGAATGTATAACAAATTCTTTGGGCCATAAATAATGTTGCCATGTTTCTAAAGTCGAACAAGACATATAATTCTTTATCATAAGTAGAATAATTCAGACTAGGCCCTCAATTTTTTGAGAAAAGTATCAACAGGTTTGCCATCTTGTAATAACACACCTCTAATCCAATTCACTAGCATCACATTCAAGCTCAAAAGTCTTATTAAAATCGGAGAGTTGGAGTAAAGGCATGTGTCAACTTATCTTTCAACAGTAAGAAACCTGTGCGGTACCCAAACAACATCCTTTTTGTAAGCTCATTGAGAGGTGCAGCAATGGTAAATCTCTCACAAAGCGCCTATAGAATCCGTGAGGCCAAGAAAACTCTCTCACTTGTGACCGTTTTGGGCTGCGACCAACTCTCAATAACTTCAATCTTGGCTTTATCAACTTCAATTCCACAATGGAGTAACAACATAGCCAAGAAAAACACTTTCATTCGGTGCAAAAGGTGCACTTCCCAAGGTTACCAAACAAGCGTGCATCACGTAGAGCATTAAACAGCAAATAAAATGTTCTTCCAGATTTGCTATGATATATCAAAATAGACTACCACAAATCCAATGAAAACCGTAAAACTTAGTTCATTAATCTCATGAAAGTACTAGGTGCATTAGTTAACCCAAAACATGACTAACCACTCATATAATCCAAACTTAGTTTTAAATCTTTTTCCATTCATCTCCCAATTTCATACAATTTGATGGTATCCACTCATAAATCAACTTTGGAGAGAATATTGTTGAGCCACTCAATTCATCAAGCATATCATCTAGCCTAGGAATGGGGTGGCGATAACGAATAGTAATATTATTAATGCCTCTACAATCAACACACATCGTTGCGTACCATCCTTTTCGGCACTAGAATAATAGGAAGACGACACAAGGACTAAGGATTCGCGTATATACCTTTGTCGAGCTCTGTGCTTGTATAATCTCCTGCCGTCTCCCTTACAGTTGGTGCGGTTATGGTGCGCGGTTGGGTAATGATGCTTGAGAATTAAGTCAATTTGATGCTCAATCCCTTGAATAGGTGGTAATCCGGTGCTTGCGTCTTGTGGAAAAGCGTCAGTGAACTCTGCAAAATGTTAGTAGCGGCGGGGGCAAAAGAAGAAAACTGCGTCGTCAGATGAAAATAATGCCTCTTTGCACAAAAGCATAACAAATAGATTTGCTAAAATCTAGCTCATCAATATGATTTGGTGGCAAATAAACATGCACTTTCAATTTAATTTGAAACAACGTAGATGGTTTATTATTAGGCTTCATGTGTTGCTCAAATTCTTTTTACAATCTGATTTTCACTCTTATTTTCTCTGTTTTTGCTTTATTAGCTCTATTAATATCATCTTTCAAAATGGACTCGAGTCATAGGAAGCAAAATAATATTTTATCCTTATGAACAAAGTATCTTGATTGTTTCTACCATGGTGTCAAAATTTTATCAAATTGCCATGGTACACCAAGTAATAAGGACATGCTTGCAGGTACCACATCACAATCAACATACTCGGCATATGTAGAATACTAAAATGCACACGAGCGATGCGTGTTACCTTAACCTTGCGGCATTGTTGAACCATTGGATGTAGTAAGGATGTGGATGTGGTCTTGTGGTGAGAGATAGCTTCTCCACCATCTCCATACTAGCCAAGTTGTTTGCTTCCTCCATCTATGATGGCCTTAGAAACGTTCCTTCACAACTCCTTTGTATGAAAACAAATTATGCCTCTGATTTTGCTCAGACTGTATACTTTGCACACTCAAAACACGTTGAAGCGACTAAACATTCATACTGTCGGCATCTTGACAGCCATGTATTGTGTCATATGATCGAGAATCATCTCCACGTGTTCCTCATGTGTAATAGAGCCAAAATCTCCTCATCATAGTCACTAAGCGGACTCATACCCACCATCTTGATAGCAATCATCTCCGCGGCGAGATGCATTCTCTATAAAAGGTCCTCTTCCCTTACAGCAGCGACAAAAATATCCTTGTGTGCCCTATTGGCGCATGGAAGAAGAAGAGCTCTGTGCGAGCCGGCGAGTGCTCTTCGAGATAGTGGTGGTTGTGCACCTTTCTTGTATCACGGTTGGAGGTGGCACTGAAGGAGGTGATGGTGCGATGGAAATAGATGATGCGCGTGGTGTCCGCGATGAAGGTCGACCTGCGAGAAAAAGTTAGTGCGGCGCCAATGCTGTCGATCACACTTCACGTTCGCTTTACAAGCAAGATGGAATAAGCAGGTGATATTATTATAATCCTTATAGTCTAGAATGGTCGAATATCTCTATTAATACCCAGGAAAAGCGTGCAAGCTTCATTCTCTCAACAATACCACATCTAATCAAGCAAGTTTGTAATTCACGATAATATTCTTCTCTGAATTTTTCCTTGTCTTAAAGCGCTGCAATTTTGAAGTAATTCATGTTGATAATATGGTGGAACCGCGAGTACACATAGCAGTTTTCAAAAGCAGCCCAAATGGTTTGGGCAGGATATAATCTACAATGTTCAGACCACCAAACACATGCAAAGCTAGTGAAAGCACAAGCAGTGGCGAACACGTCTCTCCTCGGGATATTGTAAACATGTAAATCATCGTTAGGTTTCTAACTCCCAAGTAAGATATATATCGAACATATCTACCCTCAAATGGTGGAATATTCAATTTGGTTTAGGGAGATGGTCATGATCTAAATTACTGAAGAACCCTAACATTGCCATTATTTGCATGTGGGCGACTGGAGTAGTTTATTTGTGTTTAGTTACCGCTTGGAAAAAGCCTTCCGATATTGAAAGATAAGTTGACACATGCTCCTTTACTCCAACTTACTGATTTAATAAGACTTTTGAGCTTGAATGTGATGCTAGTGGAATTGGATTAGGAGGTGTGTTATTACAGAATGTGGCTTGTTGCATACTTTTACGAAAAATTGAGTGGGCCTAGTCGAACTATTCTACTTATGATAAAATTATATATGCTCTTGGGACTTTAGAGACATGGCAACATTATTTATGGCCCAAAGAATTTGTTATACATTACGATCATGAATCTTTGAAACATATTAAAAGTCCTAAACTAAATAAATAGACATGCTAAATGGGTTGAATTCATTGAGACTTTCCCTTATCATTAAACACAAGAAGGGTAAAAAAAATGTTATTCTTGATGCATTGTCTAAATCGTTATACTATGCTTTCACAACTTGACTTTAAAATATTTGGTTTGGAGACCATCAAAGATCAATATGTGCATGATGCTGAATTTAGCGATGTATTGCAAATTGTAAGAAAGGTAGAACATGGAACAAGTTTATGCGTTAATGATGGATTTGTGTTTAGTTCTAACAAGCTATGCATTCAGCTAGCTCCGTTTGTCTTTTGTTGTTGCGAGGGCGCATGGAGGAGGACTAATGAGACACTTTGGCGTGAAGAAGGCGGAGGATATACTTGCTACACATTTCTTTTGGCCAAAGATGAGGGCCAGGATGTTGGCGTTTTGTTTCGCTGCACTACATGTCAAAAAGCTAAGTCCGACTCAATCCTCATGGTTTATATATGCCTTTACTTGTACCTAGTGTTCCTTGGGAGGATATATCTATGGACTTTGTTTTAGGTTTACCTCGAGACAAAGAAGGGAGGATAGCATATATGTTGTCGTGGATAGATTCTCGAAAATGGCACACTTTATACCATGTCATAAGCGATGATCTTTGTTAATGTTCTGATTTGTTCTTCGTGAAATTATTAACTTGCATGGTGTGCCAAATACTATTGTTTAGATCGTGATACTAAATTTCTTAGCCACTTTTGGAGATGTTTATGGGCTAAGTTGGGGATAAGCGCTTTTAGTACTACTTGTCACCCAGTGATGGACAAACTGAAGTAGTCAATAGAACATTGTCTACTATGCTTAGGGCTATTTTGAAGAATAATAAGAAAATGTGGGAAGAATGCTTGCCTCATATTGAATTTGCTTATAATCGTTCATTGCATTCTACTACTAAGATGTGCCCTTTTGAAATTGTGTATGGTTTCCTACCTCGTGCACCTATTGATTTATTGCCTCTTCCATCTTCGGAAAGGTTAATTTTGATGCTAAGAAGCGTTCTGAATTGATTTTAAAATGCATGAGTTAACTAAGGAAAACATTGAGCGTATGAATGCTAAATATAAACTTCTTTGGAGATAAGGGTAGAAAACATGTTGTGTTTGCACAGAGATCTTGTTTGGTTACATTTGCGTAAAGATAGATTTCTAATTTGCGCAAATCAAAGCTAATGCCACGTCTTTGATGGTCCTTTTAGGTGTTAGAAAATAAATGATAATGCATATAAAATTGAGCTACACTGCAGATTTTGGGGTTAGTCCACTTTTAACATTGCAGATTTGAAGCCTTATTTGGGTGAGGAAGATGAGCTTTAAATCGAGCGACTTCATTTCAAGAAGGGGAGGATGATGAACATCAATACCATTGTTACACCCTCTTGTACATATCGGGACAAATTACTGAGACTCGCGCCAATTAAATTACCGGTACTTTCGTTTCTTGGTAATGATTCTAATGTTCATAAGAATATGATGCTGCCTAAATTGGATACATTTGTTTTGCTTACAAATGAAGGTACTAGTTTGGAGAAGGATGAACATTGGAGCAAGAACACGCATGGAGTTGATGGCATGCATAGAGATCAAACGAGTTACAAGTGATGATTTGAGGACTTTGAAGCCACCATAAGGAGTGCATGAAGCCTTGGACGAAATATACGGATGCCACTTCATAATATTCGTCCATAGGCTGTTTAAGTCTTGCGTCACCTTATTAGACCAGAGCCCATAAAATTTCAGAAATACTTAGTATAGGCTATTTTAGAGTCCGTATGTGTGGGAAACAAGAGTTAGGGTTGGACCCCTCAGAACCACGAAATTCCTCCTTTTTCCCCATATATCACCCTTAGAGGCGTCGTTTGAGACTTTGGGTTTGTTTAGATTAAATGTTATATAGTTGCAACCGTGCCGTTTGTGTTCAACTGACCGGACAAAGCGTCACAAAACCCACCTTGATCAATAAAGCTTTCATCTTATATTACAATATCCAGTTGCAATCTCGGTTTCTTGCTTGTTCTTCGTTTGCTCGCGGAAAGCAGACCCTCGTGGTCGGGTTGATCGATGCTCCGTGGTCGATAACCTCTCGGAGTTGGTTTAGCGATTGCTAAGGCGCGGCGTCCTCGCTACGCTTCGTGAGTCGGATCGTCAAGTCGACTTCCTGCGAAATCCACCATCTCATCGAAGAGCGGGACACCTCTGCCTCTATCAAGTTTACGAACCCATAGGCACTTCCTTTTGAAGAAACTTCGAGATTATCTTGCTTATAGAATTAGCCCCTGGTAGGGACAAGCGTACCTTCTGCAGATGCTCTATGATCGGTAATCTCATTTGGTCGTAAATTGAAAAAAATCCAGCGTCTATATGCCTTATTCTCCTTGTTTTTGCGGATGGCATCTGTAACTCATGTTGTCAAAGCCAAAACGAAAGGGCATTCTAGCATCGGTCTATATATGTGGAAAATATCTCACTATAGAGGACAAGCAATTTTAGGCGATCGGGGCAAAAAAGCATGCGAGAAAATGTAGTAGTTTCAAGACGCCATAGAGTGGAGATGTTGATAAAAGGTCATAATTTTTTTTGGTCAGTGTCAAACCCACAAGTACTCAAACTGCCTCTTGGTGAGCGTGAATCAGAAAATACTCTCGCTTGCGCGAGGCCAAGTACCCTCAATCTGACCCCGCATGAGGACTTTGGCCCTAAAGTCAAAAGAACATCATTCGTTATTTGTTTTTAGGACAAGTGTTTGAACCCATTGGCACTTCCTTTTGAAGAAATTTGGGAGATTATGTTTTATAGACATTACCCCCGGTAGGGACAAGCGTGCCTTCTGCGGATGCTCTATGATCAGGGCAATCTCATTTGGTAGTAAATTGAATCAGCGACACCACTTATTCTCCTTGTTTTTTGACGGATGGCATGTTTGTAACTCACTGGTGAAAGCCAAGAACAAAGGGCATTCTGGCATCGGTCATATATGTGAGCGATATCTCTCTATAGAGGACAAAAAATTTTAGAAGATCGGGGCAAAAGCATACGAAAAAATGAAGTACTTTCAAGGACTGCCATGGAATGGACGGATGTTCACTAACAGTCATAATTTTGTCATTGGTCAGTGTCGGACCCCAAGTACTCCAGCTGCTTGTGTGCCAGTGGCGAATCTGAAATTCTCAGCTTGCGCCGGAGGCTCAGTACCCTCAAATCTGACCTGGCAGACATTTGTACTGAAAGTCAAAGAACATCTTTAGTCGCTATTTTTCAAACAAGTGTTTGAACCATTAGCACTTCCTTATGAAGGAAATTTGAAGATTATGTTGCATAGACATTACCCCCTGGTAGGACACAAGCGTACCTTCTGCGGATGCTCTATGATCCGGGCGATCTCATTTGGCGTAAATTGAAAGAATCGGTGGCCATATGCCTTATTCTTCTTGTTTTTCGCGGATGGCATGTTGTAAACTCACGCGTGAAAGCCAGAACAAAAGGGCATTCTGGCATCGGTCGATATATATGTGAAGCGATCTCTCCCTATAGAGGACAAGAAATTTTGGGCGGTCGGGCAAAAAGCATGCGAAAATGTAGTACTTTCAGGACGCCATAGAATGGAAGATGTTCACTAAAGCGGTCATAAATTTGTCGCCGGTCAGTGTCGGACCTAAGTACTCAAACTGCTCGGCGAGCATGCGAATCTAGAAAAACCTCGACTTGCGCCCGGGAGGCGAATACTCCTCAAATATGGCCTTAAGCGGGACTTTTTGTACGAAAGTCAAAGAACATCATTCGTCGCTGTTTTTGGACAAGTTTACGAACCCATAGGCACTTCCTTTTGAAGGAAACTCGAGAGATTATCTTGCTAGAATTAGCCCCCTGGTAGGACAAGCGTACCTTCTGCGGATGCTCTCGATCAAAGGTAATCTCATTTGGTCGTAAATTGAAGAAAATCCATGACTATATGCCTTATTCTCCTTGTTTTCGCGGATGGCATCTTGTAACTCATGTGTGTCAAAGCCAGAAGCGAAAAGGGCATTCCTAGCATCGGTCGATATATATGTGGAAGCGATATCTCCACTATAGAGGACAAGCAATTTAGGCGGTCGAGCAAAAAGCGCGAAAAATGTAGTACTTAAACTGCCATAGAATGGAGAGATTCACTAAAGCGGTCATAATTTTGTCATTGGTCGTGTCGGACCCAAAGTACTCAAACTGCTTTCGCGGTGGCGCGTGAATCAGAAAATACTCTCGCTTGCGAAGAGCTTTATTGATCAAGGTGGGGTTACTGTGGCGCCTTTATGCAGTGGTTGAACACAAGCGAAATCTGTGAAGTTGCAGCTATGGCGAACTTTTAATCTAAACAAAACCCCAAGTCTAAGCGGTGCCCTAAGGGCTGTATATATGGGGGAAAAGGAGAATTTCGTGGCCCTTGAGGGGTGGGGTCGAAACCAACCTAACTCTTGTTTCCCCACACATACGGACTCTAAAATAGCCTATACTTAAATATTTCAGAAATTACATGGGCTGGCCCAATAATAAAGTGTATGACACCTAGAATAGCCTATGGGCGAATATTATGAAGTGGCATCTTGTATATTTCGTCCAAGGCTTCATGCACTCATTATGGTGGCTTCAAAGTCTGAAATCATCACTTGTAACTCCGTTCTTGATCCCCTTGCATGCCATCAACTCCATGTGTGTTCTTGCTCCAATGTTCATCCTTCTCCAAGCTAGGCCCTTCATTTGTAAGCAAAACAAATGTATCCAATTTAAGCGACATCATATTCTCATGAACATTAGAATCATTACCAAGAAACCAAAGTACACAGTAATTTAATTGGCGTCTTGTGAGCTCTAGTAATTGGTCCGTATATTTATTGATGGGGGTTGTGGGTGTAACAATGGTATTGATGTCCTCATCATCCTCCCTTCTTGAAATGAAGTGGAGTCCTCGTGAGCTCATCTTCCTCACCCAAATAAGGCTTCAAATCTGCAATGTTAAAAGTGGGACTAACCCCAAAATCTGCGGGTAGCTCAAGTTTATATGCATTATCATTTATTTTCTCTAACACCTTAAAGGACCATCGAGCCCGTGGCATTAGCTTTGATTTGCATAAATTAGGAAATCTATCTTTCACATAAATGTAACCAAACAAGATCTCGGTGCAAACACAACATGTTTTCTACCCTTATCTCCGACAAGTTTATATTTAGCATTCATCGCTCAATGTTTTCCTTAGTTAACTCATGCATTTTTAAAATCAATTCGAGCGTTCTTTAGCATCAAAATTAACCTTCTCCAGAAGATGGAAGAAGCGATAAATCAATAGGTGCGGGGTGGAAACCATACACAATTTCAAAGGCACATCTTAGTAGTAGAATGCAATGAGCGATTATAAGCAAATTCAATATGAGGCAAGCATTCTTCCCACATTTTCTTATTATTCTTCAAAACAGCCCTAAGCATAGTAGACAATGTTCTATTGACTACTTAGGTTTGTCCATCGGTTTGGGGGTGACAAGTAGTACTAAAAAGCACTTTAGTCCCCAACAGCCCATAAACATCTCCAAAAGTGGCTAAGAAATTTAGTATCACGATCTGAAACAATAGTATTTGGCACACCATGCAAGCGAATAATTTCACGAAAGAACAAATCAGCAACATTAACAGACATCATCGCTTTTATGACATGGTATAAAGTGTGCCATTTTGAGAATCTATCACGACAACAAATATGCTATCCTCCCCTTCTTTGTTGAGGTAAACCTAAAACAAAGTCCATAGATATATCCTCCCAAGGAACACTAGAAGTGCGAGGAAAGGCATATATAAACCATGAGGATTGGTCGTGACTTAGCTTTTTGACATGTAGTGCTGCGACGACAAAAGCCTCAACATCCGTCTCATCTTTGGCCAAAAGAAATGTGTAGCAAGTATATCCTCCGTCTTCTTCACGCCAAAGTGTCCCATTAGTCCTCCTCCATCGCCTCTGCAACAACAAAAAGGCGAGCGGACTAGGCTGGAATGCATAGCTTGTTAGAGCGAAACACAAATCCATCATTAACGACGAACTTGTTCCATGTTCTACCTTCTTTACAATTCGCAATACATCTTTAAATTCAGCATCATGCATATTGATCTTTGATGGTCTCCAAACCAAATTTTTTGAAGTCAAGTTGTGAAAGCATAGTATAATGACGAGACAATGCATCGAGCAATAACATTTTCTTTACCCTTCTTGTGTTTAATGACATAAGGGAAAGTCTCAATGAATTCAACCCATTTAGCATGTCTGATTCAGTTTAGCTTGACTTTTAATATGTTTCAAAGATTCATGATCGGAATGTATAACAAATTCTTTGGGCCATAAATAATGTTGCCATGTGTCTCTAAAGTCGAACAAGAGCATATAATTCTTTATCATAAGTAGAATAATTAGAGACTAGGCCCACTCAATTTTTGAGAAAAGTATACAACAGGTTTGCCATCTTGTAATAACACACCTCCTAATCCAATTCCACTAGCATCACATTCAAGCTCAAAAGTCTTATTAAAATCGGGAAGTTGGAGTAAAGGGCATGTGTCAACTTATCTTTCAATATCGTGAAGGCTTCTTCACGTGCGGTACCCCAAACAAAGGCACATCCTTCTTTGTAAGCTCATTGAGAGGTGCAGCAATTGTGCTAAAATATCTCACAAAGCTTATAGAAACCAGCGAGTCCAGAAAACTCCTCACTTGTGTGACCGTTTTGGACTTCTGCCAACTCTCAATAGCTTCAATCTTGGCTTTATCAACTTCAATTCCACGTGGAGTAACAACATAGCCAAGAAAAGATGCCGATCGATTTGCAAAAGGTGCACTTCCCAAGATTACCAAACAAGCGTGCATCGTAGAGCATTAAAAACAACATGTAAATGTTCCAAATGTTCTTCCAAAGATTTGCTATAAATCAGTATATCATCAAAATAGACTACCACAAATCGTCCAATGAAAGCACGTAAAACTTAGTTCATTAATCTCATGAAAGTACTAGGTGCATTAGTTAACCCAAAGGCATGACTAACCACTCATATAATCCAAACTTAGTTTTAAATGCTGTTTTCCATTCATCTCCCAATTTCATCGAATTTGATGGTATCCACTCATAAATCAACTTTGGAGAATATTGTAGAGCCACTCAATTCATCAAGCATATCATCTAGCCTAGGAATAGGGTGGCGATAACGAATAGTAATATTATTAATGCCTCTACAATCAACACACATACGTGGCGTACCATCCTTTTTCGGCACTAGAATAATAGGAACAGCACAAGGACTAAAGGGATTGGCGTATATAACCTTTGTCGAGCAGCTCCTGTACTTGGCGCATAATCTCCTTCGTCTCCTCGGAGATAGTGCGGTATGGTGCGGTTGGGTAATGATGCCGGAATTAAGTCAATTTGATGCTCAATCCCTCGAATAGGTGGTAATCCGGTGGCACGTCTTGTGGAAGGCGTCGGCGAACTCTGCAAAATGTTAGTGATGACGGGGGGCAAAGAAGGAAAGGCACGTCCTCGAATGAAAATAATGCCTCTTTGCACACAAAAGCATAGCAAATAGATTTGCTAAAATCTAGCTCATCAATATCAGTTGGTGGCAAGTAAACATGCACTTTTCAATTTAATTTGAGAAGCAACGGTAGATGGTTTATTATTAGGCTTCATGTGTTGCTCAAATTCTTTTGCCACAATCTGATTTTCACTCTTATTTTTCTCTGTTTTGCTTTATTAGCTCTATTAATATCATCTTTCAAAATGGACTCGAGAGTCATAGGAAGCAAAGTAATATTTTATCCTTATGAACAAGAGTATCTTGATTGTTTCTACCATGGTGTCAGAATTTTATCAAATTGCCATGGTCTACCAAGTAACAAGGAACATGCTTGCATAGGTACCACATCACAATCAACATAATCAGCATATGTAGAGATACTAAAATGCACACGAGCAGTCGTGTTACCTTAACCTTGCCGCTGTTGTTGAACCATTGGATGTAGTAAGGATGTGGATGTGGTCTTGTGGTGAGATAGCTTCTCCACCATCTCCATGCTAGCCAAGTTGTTTGCAGCTCCCTCCATCTATGATGGCCTTGAATAGAGCGTTCCTTCACAACTCCTTTGTATGGAACAAATTATGCCTCTGATTTTGCTCGACATGTAAACTGCACACTCAAAACACGTTGAGCAACTAAACATTCATACTGTTAGCATCTTGAGCAGCCATGTATTGTGTCTCATGATCAGAATCATCTCCACCGTGTTCCTCATGTGTAATAAGAGCCAAAGTCTCCTCATCATAGTCACTAAGCGGACTCATACCCACCATCCTCGATAGCAAACATCACCGCTGAGATTTGCATTCTCTGCATAAAATGTCCTCTTCCCTTCTGGCGACGACAAATAATATCCTTGTGTGCCTGTTGCCATGGAAGAAGAAGAGCTGTCAGAGCCCGGCGGTGTGCTCTTGAGATAGTGGTGGTTGTGCACCTTTCTTGTATCACGGTTGGAGGTGGCACTGAAGGAGGTGATAGTGCGGTGGAAGTAGATGATGCCGTGGTGTCCATGATGAAGGTCGACCTCTGAGAGAAAAGTTAGTGCGGCGCCAATGCACATCGATCCTGCACTTCACGTTCAGCTTTACAAGCAAGATGGAATAAGCAGTGATATTATTATAATCCTTATAGTCTAGAATGGATGAATATCTCTATTTAATCCACCGGAAAGCGTGCAAGCATAGCTTCATTCTCCTCAACAATACCACATCTAATCAAGCCGGTTTGTAATTCACGATAATATTCTTCTGAATTTTTCCTTGTCTTAAGCGCTGCAATTTTTGAAGTAATTCACGTTGATAATATGGTGGAACCCATTGATGCGCATAGCAGTTTTCAAAGCAGCCCAAGTAGTTGGAGCAGGATATAATCTACAATGTTGAGACCACCAAACACATGCAAAGCTAGTGAAAGCACAAACAATGACGAACACGTCTCTCCTCGGGATATTGTAAACATGTAAATCGTTGTTCGGTTTCTAACTCCCAAGTAAGATATATATCGAGGAACATATCTACCCTCAAATGGTGGAATATTCAATTTCAGTTTAGGGAGATGGTCATGATCTCGTACTGAGGAGCCCTAACATTGCCATTATTTGCATGTGGGCGACACGGTGGTTGTGGTCTTTGGTGGTTGCGTGGTTCGATGTTGATCAACCTCATCCTCGTAATCGCCCACATACTCATCATCCTCCTCGGTACCCGGCATGCGGCGATGGCGAGGAGCCAAAAGCACAACAGCGATGGCAATGACACGAATTTTGTCTGGCTCAATAGGAACATCTTGAGCTCGTCCATCTTGATTCGGAAGGGCGTAGTTGTTGTCGTTCTTGAGGTGCGATAGGTGCAGCGGCGGTGGTTGTGGAAAAGCAGCGAGCAATTCATCAAACTTGCTATCAAGCTTTGTTTCAAGCGTCTTCTCAATGCCATCTATCTTCTCCATGGCCTCGTCAAATCTGTTTAGGACATCTTTTTGTCCACTCATCATTTGCTGAAATTTATCATGTAGTGTTTTTAATCGTCGGGTTCTCCCAATCGGTCTCATCGACTTGTGATCCTGCCATGGTTGCGACAATAGAAACACACAAGAATATGATCCTATAGACTACTAACAAGAGGTGGTGGTGGTGGGTGTCACAAATCCGTCAAGCAAATCTCAAATTCTTACGAGTTCTTACCCGGTGACGGCGGTGATCGGCAACCGTTGTAGTCAAAACTCTCAAAAGCTTGGATAGAGCGATTGCGGGGAGAATCAAGCGCCTGCGTAGATGTATGTGGAGCTGGGAAGGCTTATAATATGGTAGCAAAAAAAGGTCGACAATAATCAATTCAAAGATGCAAAAGTTGAATAAGCGCTCAGCGATAGTCTTGTGCTTTGGTCCTAGGCTGAACCGTGCTAGAGGCGAGCCTAGAACACTAACAAAATCACGGCGCTGCGTAAACAAGGAAAAAGCACACACTGAATTTTTTTTCGCTCTTTTTTTTGCGCTGCTTTTTTTTTTCCCGTGCGTTTTTGGAAAATTTTGGGCCCTAAGCGCGGGGTGGTTTCGGACTCTTTTTTGAAACCAACCTCTTCTACTGACTGACAAAAAGGATTGCTGGAATCGAAACCTACTCGAGACAAAGGAAACGAATCGGAAAACTAGATGGATCACAAAACAAACCTAATATGCAAGGAACTTCGGATTGGTGGTGGATATATGGTGGTAGATGGCGGCGGTGGTGATATATGGAGGCGGTGGTGGTATATGGATCTGGATTGAAGCGGTGGCGGATAGCGGTGGTGGTATATGGATCACAGTTGAATCGGTGGTGGTAGATGGCGAGGCGATGATAATGGTCTGGCGGTGGCGTGACAACTTATGACAGAACTTCGAAACTCTAAAGACTAGACTCTAAGACCGGCAACTAGACACGGCGATGCAACATAAATTCAACAATGCAAATCTGAAAAGATTATGCAAAGGCTCAGTTGGTTCGGATGGGATGAACTAACCCTAATTTTTTGTGGCTTTTTGTGGACTATAGGTATGAAGAAGCGGACTTGATCTAAACTACGAAAAACGTAAAATCTCACGAAGCGACACGGAAATCGATACCACTTGATAGAGGCGGAGGTGTCTCGTCTTTCGATGAGATGGTGGATTTCGCTTTGGTGGAAATCGACTTTGCGATCCGACTCTGGCGTCTTGAGGGCGTCGCGCCTATATGTCGCTAAACCAACTCAAGAGGTTATTGACCACAGCAGGAACGCGATCAACGACCACGAGTGTCATTTCCTGCGAGCAAGCGAAGAACAAGCAAGCTGAGATTGCAATCTGGATATTGCGAATATAAGATGAAAGCTTTATTGATCAAGGTGGGGTTACTGTGGCGCCTTTATGCAGTCGTTGAACACAAGCGAAATGCATAAAGTTGCAGCTATGGCGAACTTTTAATCTAAACAAAACCCAAAGTCTAAGCGGTGCCCTAAGGGCTGTATATATGGAGGAAGAGGGGTGAATTTCGTGGCCCTTGGTGAAGGGTCGAAACTAACCCTATCTCTTGTTCCCCACACATACGGACTCTAAAATAGCCTATACTTATGTATTTGAAATTACATGGGCTGGCCCAATAATAAGGTGACCTGACACCTAGAATAGCCTCTGGGCGAAATTTATGAAGTGGCATCTTGTATATTTCGTCCAAGGCTTCATGCACTCATTATGGTGGCTTCAAAGTCCTGAAATCATCACTTGTAACTCCGTTCTTATCCCCCTTGCGCATGCCATCATCTCCATGCTTTTTCTTGCTCCAATGTTCATCCTTCTCCAAGCTAGGCCCTTCATTTGTAAGCAAAACAAATGTATCCAATTTAAGCGACATCATATTCTCATGAACATTAGAATCATTACCAAGAAAGCGAAAGTACATGGTAATTTAGTTGGCGTCTTGTGAGCTCTAGTAATGGTCAGTATGTATAGCGGCGAGGGGCTGTGGGTGTAACAATGGTATTGATGTCCTCATCACAATGGGTTGAAACTTGTGTGAAAAACAGCGATGAATGATGTTCTTTGACTTTCGAGGTTCAAAAGTCCTTCCTAAGGCCGTGTTGAGGCACTCCGGGCCTCTGGCGCCAAGGTAGTATTTTGGATTCGGCAGCGCGCTTTGCGTGAGCAGTTTGAGTACTTATGGGTCCGACACGGACTCCGAATGACAAAATTATGACCGTTTTAGTGAACATCTGTCCATTCTATGGCAGTCCTTAAAAGTACTTTATTTTCTCGTGCGCTTTTTGCCTGATTGCCCCAAAATTTCTTGTCCTCTATAGAGGAGATATCGTTTCCACATATATATTGACCGATGCTAGGAATGCCCTTTTGTTCCTGGCTTTCACGCGCGTGAGTTATAGTATGCCATCCGGTGAAAACAAGGAGAATAAGGCATATAGCCGCTGGATTTTCTTCAATTCTGACCAAATGAGATTGCGGATCATAGAGCATCTGCGAAAGGTATGTTTGTCCCTACCGGGGCTAATGTCTATAAGCAACATAATCTCTCAAATTTCCTTCAAAAGGAAGTGCCAATGGGTTGAAATTATGCGAAAAAGCGACGAATGATGTTCTTTGACTTTCGGGGCCAAAAGTCACCTTAAGGCCGTGTTGAGGGCACTCCGGGCCTCTGGTGCAAGCGGGTAGTATTTTCTGGATTGGCGCAGCTGCTTGGAGATTTTAACGATTGTGGTCCGACACGGACTCGAATGACAAAATTATGACCGTTTTAGTGAACATCTGTCCATTTATGGCGATCCTTGAAAGTACTTCATTTTCTCGTGCGCTTTTGCTGATTGCCCCAAAATTTCTTGTCCTCTATAGAGGAGATATCGTTTCCATATATATTGACCGATGCTAGGAATGCCCTTTTGTTCTTGGCTTTCCACGCTAGCGTGAGTTATAGTATGCCATCCGTGAAAACAAGGAGAATAAGGCATATAGCCGCTGGATTTTCTTCAATTCTGACCAAATGAGATTGCGGATCATAGAGCATCTGCGAGAAAGGTAAGTTTGTCCCTACCGGGGCTAATGTCTATAAGCAACATAATCTCTCGAATTTCCTTCAAAAGGAAGTGCCAATGGGTTGAAACTTGTGTGAAAACAATGACGAATGATGTTCTTTGACTTTCGGGGCCAAAAGTCTTGCTTAAGGCCGTATTTGAGGCACTCCGGGCCTCTGGCGCAAGTAGGTAGTATTTTCAAGATTTGCTTGGCGTTGCATGTGCAGTTTAGTACTTATGGGTCAAACAAGGACTCGAATGACAAAATTATGACCGTTTTAGTGAACATCATCCATTCTATGGCGGTCCTTAAAAGTACTTCATTTTCTCGTCGCTTTTTGCTGATTGCCCCAAAATTTCTTGTCCTCTATAGAGAGATATCGTTTCCACATATATATTGACCGATGCAGGAATGCCCTTTTGTTCTTGGCTTTCCGCGCGTCGAGTTCTGACATGCCATCCGTGAAAACAAGGAGAATAAGGCATATAGGCGTGGATTTTCTTCAATTCTGGCCAAATGAGATTGCCGGATCATAGAGCATCTGCGAAAGAATACGTTTGTCCCTACCGAGGCTAATTTCTATAAGCAACATAATCTCTCAATTTCCTTCAAAAGGAAGTGCCAATGGGTTGAAATTTGCGAAAAACAGCGGCGAATGATGTTCTTTGACTTTCGGGGCCAAAAGTCTTACTTAAGGCCGTGTTGAGGGCACTCCGGGCCTCTGGCGCAAGTAGGTTGTATTTTGGATTCGATGCGTTCGCATGAGCAGTTTAGTACTTGTGGGTCCGACACGGACTCGAATGACAAAATTATGATCGTTTTAGTGAACATCTGTCCATTCTATGGCAGTCCTTGAAAATACTTCATTTCTCGTGCGCTTTTGCTGATTGCCCCAAAATTTCTTGTCCTCTATAGAGGAGATATCGTTTCCACATATATATTGACCGATGCAGGAATGCCCTTTTGTTCATGGCTTTCCGCAGCGTGAGTTATGACATGCCATCCGTGAAAACAAGGAGAATAAGGCATATAGCCATTGGATTTTCTTCAATTCTGGCCAAATGAGATTCCCGGATCATAGAGCATCTGCGAAAGGTAAGTTTGTCCCTACGGGGGCTAATGTCTATAAGCAACATAATCTCTCGAATTTCCTTCAAAGGAAGTGCCAATGGGTTGAAACTTGTGTGAAAAGCAATGACGAATGATGTTCTTTGACTTTCGAGGCCAAAAGTCCTACTTAAGGCCGTGTTGAGGCACTCCGGCCTCTTGGCGCAAGAGGGTAGTATTTTCTAGATTCGCGGCTACATGCCATGACAGTTTAGTACTTATGGGTCCGACAAGGACTCGAATGACAAAATTATGACCGTTTTAGTGAACATCTGTCCATTCTATGGCGATCCTTAAAAGTACTTCATTTTCTCGTGCGCTTTTTGCTGATTGCCCCAAAATTTCTTGTCCTCTATAGAGAGATATCGTTTCCACATATATATTGACCGATGCAGGAATGCCCTTTTGTTCTTGGCTTTCACGCGTCGTTTCAGCATGCCATCCGTGAAAACAAGAGAATAAGGCATATAGCGCTGGATTTTCTTCAATTCTGGCCAAATGAGATTGCGGGATCATAGAGCATCTGCGAAAGATACGTTTGTCCCTACCGAGGGCTAATGTCTATAAGCAACATAATCTCTCGAATTTCCTTCAAAAGGAAGTGCCAATGGGTTGAAACTTGTGCGAAAAAAGCGACGAATGATGTTCTTTGACTTCGGGGCCAAAAGTCTTGCTTAAGGCCGTATTGAGGGCACTCGGGCCTCTGGCATAAGTAGGGAGTATTTTCTGGATTCGTCGCGTTCGCCGCAAGCAGTTTGAGTACTTATGGGTCCGACCACGGACTCGAATGACAAAATTATGACCGTTTTAGTGAACATCTGTCCATTCTATGGCGTCCTTGAAAGTACTTCATTTTCTCGTCGCTTTTTGCTGATTGCCCCAAAATTTCTTGTCCTCTATAGAGGAGATATCGTTTCCACATATATATTGACCGATGCAGGAATGCCCTTTTGTTCTTGGCTTTCCGCGATGTGAGTTATAGTATGCCATCCGGTGAAAACAAGGAGAATAAGGCATATAGCACATTTGGATTTTCTTCAATTCTGACCAAATGAGATTGCCGGATCATAGAGCATCTGCGAAAGGTAAGTTTGTCCCTTCGAGGGGCTAATGTCTATAAGCAACATAATCTCTCGAATTTCCTTCAAAGGAAGTGCCAATGGGTTGAAACTTGTGAAAAGCAATGACGAATGATGTTCTTTGACTTTCGGGGCCAAAAGTCCTTCCTAAGGCCGTGTTGAGGGCACTCCGGCCTCTTGCGCAAGAGGTAGTATTTTCTAGATTAGCGCTTCATCTTGCGAGCAGTTTAGTACTTATGGGTCAAACAAGGACTCAGAATAACAAAATTATGACCGTTTTAGTGAACATCTGTCCATTCTATGGCGATCCTTAAAAGTACTTCATTTTCTCGTGCGCTTTTGCTGATTGCCCCAAAATTTCTTGTCCTCTATAGAGGAGATATCGTTTCCACATATATATTGACCGATGCTAGGAATGCCCTTTTGTTCCTGGCTTTCACGCTCGTGAGTTATAGTATGCCATCCGTGAAAACAAGGAGAATAAGGCATATAGCATTTGGATTTTCTTCAATTCTGACCAAATGAGATTGCGGATCATAGAGCATCTGCGAAAGTACGTTTGTCCCTACCGAGGGGCTAATGTCTATAAGCAACATAATCTCTCAAATTTCCTTCAAAGGAAGTGCCAATGGGTTGAAATTTGCGAAAAAAAGCGACGAATGATGTTCTTTGACTTTCGGGGCCAAAAGTCTTGCTTAAGGCCGTGTTGAGGCACTCCGGGCCTCTGGCATAAGCGAGTATTTTCTGGATTCGCAGCGCTTTCGCCATGGAGCAGCGAGTACTTATGGGTCCGACACGGACTCGAATGACAAAATTATGAGCGTTTTAGTGAACATCATCCATTCTATGGCAGTCCTTGAAAGTACTTCATTTTCTCGTGCGCTTTTGCTGATTGCCCCAAAATTTCTTGTCCTCTATAGAGGAGATATCGTTTCCACATATATATTGACCGATGCTAGGAATGCCCTTTTGTTCTTGGCTTTCCGCCGCAGCGTGAGTTATAGTATGCCATCCGTGAAAACAAGGAGAATAAGGCATATAGCAGCTGGATTTTCTTCAATTCTGACCAAATGAGATTGCGGGATCATAGAGCATATCTGAAAGGTACGTTTGTCCCTCTAGGGGCTGATGTCTATAAGCAACATAATCTCTCAAATTTCCTTCAAAGGAAGTGCCAATGGGTTGAAACTTGTGACTTTCGGGGAAAAAGTCAATGACGAATGATGTTCTTTGACTTTCGGGGCCAAAAGTCATGACCTTAAGGCCTGTGTTGAGGCACTCCGGCCTCTGATTGGCGCTAAGAGGTAGTATGCCCTTTTGTTTTTTTCCGCAGCGGATTCTGCTCCGCGAAAACAAGGAGAATAAGGCATATAGCCGCTGGCAGTTTAGAGCATCTGTAGAAAGAAGTACTTATGGGTCGACAGCGAATGATGGACTCGAATGACAAAATTATGACCGTTTTAGTGAACATCTCGAATCCATTCTATGGCGGTCCTTAAAAGTACTTCATTTTCTCGTCGCTTTTGCTGATTGCCCCAAAATTTCTTGTCCTCTATAGAGAGATATCGTTTCCACATATATATTGACCGATGCGGGAATGCCCTTTTGTTCTTGGCTTTCCGTGTGTGAGTTCTGACATGCCATCCGTGAAAACAAGGAGAATAAGGCATATAGCATTGGATTTTCTTCAATTCTGACCAAATGAGATTGCCGGATCATAGAGCATCTGCGAGAAAATGCGTTTGTCCCTACCGGGGGCTAATGTCTATAAGCAACATAATCTCGAATTTCCTTCAAAGGAAGTGCCAATGGGTTGAAACTTGTTTGAAAAGCAATGACGAATGATGTTCTTTGACTTTCGGGGCCAAAAGTCTGCTTAAGGCCGTATTTGAGTGCACTCCGGGCCTCTGGCGCAAGTAGGGAGTATTTTGGATTCGCTGCGCTCGCATGGCGGTTTATCTACTTGTGGGTCCGACACGGACTCGAATGACAAAATTATGACCGTTTTAGTGAACATCTGCCCATTCTATGGCGATCCTTCAAAAGTACTTCATTTTCTCGTCGCTTTTTGCTAATTGCCCCAAAATTTCTTGTCCTCTATAGAGGAGATATCGTTTCCACATATATTGACCGATGCAGGGAATGCCCTTTTGTTCTTGGCTTTCAGCAGCGTGAGTTCTGACATGCCATCCGTGAAAACAAGGAGAATAAGGCATATAGCCATTGGATTTTCTTCAATTCTGGTCAAATGAGATTGCCGGATCATAGAGCATCTGCGAGAAAGGTATGTTTGTCCCTACCGGGGGCTAATGTCTATAAGCAACATAATCTCTCGAATTTCCTTCAAAGGAAGTGCCAATGGGTTGAAACTTGCGAAAAGCAGCGACGAATGATGTTCTTTGACTTTCGGGGCCAAAAGTCTGCTTAAGGCTGTGTTGAGGCACTCGGGCCTCTGGCCTGGAGGTAGTATTTTCTGGATTCATCGCGCTCTTGCAAGCAATTTAGTACTTATGGGTCGAACACGGACTCGAATGACAAAATTATGACCGTTTTAGTGAACATCTGTCCATTCTATGGCGGTCCTTGAAAATACTTCATTTTCTCGTGCGCTTTTTGCTGATTGCCCCAAAATTTCTTGTCCTCTATAGAGGAATATCGTTTCACATATATTGACCGATGCAGGAATGCCCTTTTGTTCTTGGCTTTCCGCGCGTGAGTTATAGCATGCCATCCGTGAAAACAAGGAGAATAAGGCATATACCGCTGGATTTTCTTCAATTTCTGACCAAATGAGTTGCGGATCATAGAGCATCTGCGAGAAAGATACGTTTGTCCCTACCGGAGGCTAATGTCTATAAGCAACATAATCTCTCAAATTTCCTTCAAAGGAAGTGCCAATGGGTTGAAACTTGTCGAAAAAAAGCGACGAATGATGTTCTTTGACTTTCGGGGCCAAAAGTCACCTTAAGGCCGTGTTGAGGGCACTCGGGCCTCTGGTGCAAGCAAGGGTATTTTCTGGATTCAGCTTCGCGCCGCAAGCAGTTTAGTACTTATGGGTCCGACCACGGACTCGAATGACAAAATTATGACCGTTTTAGTGAACATCTGTCCATTCTATGGCGGTCCTTGAAAGTACTTCATTTTCTCGTGCGCTTTTTGCTGATTGCCCCAAAATTTCTTGTCCTCTATAAAGGAGATAACGTTTCCACATATATATTGACCGATGCAGGGAATGCCCTTTTGTTCTGGCTTTCCGCAGCGTGAGTTATAGCATGCCATCCGGCGAAAACAAGGAGAATAAGGCATATAGCCGCTGGATTTTCTTCAATTCTGACCAAATGAGTTGCACGGATCATAGAGCATCTGCGAGAAAGGTACGTTTGTCCCTACCGGGGCTAATGTCTATAAGCAACATAATCTCTTGAATTTCCTTCAAAGGAAGTGCCAATGGGTTGAAACTTGTGCGAAAAACAATGACGAATGATGTTCTTTGACTTTCGGGGCCAAAAGTCACCTTAAGGCCGTGTTGAGGGCACTCCGGGCCTCTGGCGCAAGAAGGTAGTATTTTCTAGATTCGGCGCTTTGAGCTGTTTGAGTACTTATGGGTCCGACCACGGACTCGAATGACAAAATTATGATCGTTTTAGTGAACATCTGTCCATTCTATGGCAGTCCTTAAAAGTACTTTCATTTTCTCGTGCGCTTTTTGCTGATTGCCCCAAAATTTCTTGTCCTCTATAGAGGAGATATCGTTCCACATATATATTGACCGATGCTAGGAATGCCCTTTTGTTCTTGGCTTTCACGTCGTGAGTTATTCTGACATGCCATCCGTGAAAACAAGGAGAATAAGGCATATAGCGCTGGATTTTCTTCAATTCGGCCAAATGAGACTACGGATCATAGAGCATCTGCGAAAATACGTTTGTCACTACCGGGGGCTAATGTCTATAAGCAACATAATCTCGAATTTCCTTCAAAGGAAGTGCCATTGGGTTGAAACTTGTTTGAAAAACAATGACGAATGATGTTCTTTGACTTTCGGGGCCAAAAGTCCTGCTTAAGGATGTGTTTGAGGCACTCCGGGCCTTTTGGTGCAAGCGAGTATTTTACGGATTCAGCGCTTCGCCCTTGGCAGTTTAGTACTTATGGGTCCGACCACGGACTCCGAATGACAAAATTATGACCGTTTTAGTGAACATCTGTCCATTCTATGGCAGTCCTTAAAAGTACTTTATTTTCTCGTGCGCTTTTTGCCCTATTGCCCCAAATTTTCTAGTCCTCTATAGAGGATATATCGTTTCCACATATACATTGACCGATGCCAGGAATGCCCTTTCGTTCTTGGCTTTCCGCAGCGTGAGTTCTGACATGCCATCCGTGAAAACAAGGAGAATAAGGCATATAGCCTCTGGATTTTCTTCAATTCTGACCAAATGAGATTGCCGGATCATAGAGCATCTGCGAGAAAGGTACATTTGTCCCTAGGGGGCTAATGTCCATAAACAACATAATCTCGAATTTCCTTCAAAAGGAAGTGCCAATGGGTTGAAACTTGTGCGAAAAACAATGACGAATGATGTTCTTTGACTTTCGGGGCCAAAAGTCTGCTTAAGGCCGTGTTGAGGCACTCCGGGCCTCTGGCCCAAGCGGGTAGTATTTTCTGGATTCATGCGCTTCGCCGCAAGCAGTTTAGTACTTATGGGTCCGACCACGGACTCGAATAACAAAATTATGGCGTTTTAGTGAACATCTGTCCATTCTATGGCGGTCCTTGAAAGTACTTCATTTTCTCGTGCGCTTTTTGCCTGATTGCCCCAAAATTTCTTGTCCCCTATAGAGGAGATATCGTTTCCACATATATATTGACCGATCCTAGGAATGCCCTTTTGTTCCTGGCTTTCACGCCCGTGAGTTATAGTATGCCATCCGGCGAAAACAAGGAAAATAAGGCATATAGCCGCTGGATTTTCTTCAATTCTGACCAAATGAGATTGCGGATCATAGAGCATATCTGCGAGAAAATCGTTTGTCCCTCGAGAGGCTGATGTATATAAGCAACATAATCTCTCAAATTTCCTTCAAAAGGAAGTGCCAATGGGTTGAAATTATGCGAAAAAAGCGACGAATGATGTTCTTTGACTTTCGGGGCCAAAAGTCATACTTAAGGCCGTGTTGAGGCACTCCGGGCCTCTGGCGCAAGTAGGGAGTATTTTCTGGATTCGCGCAGCTTCGCATGAGCAGTTTAATACTTGTGGGTCGACCACGGACTCGAATGACAAAATTATGACATTCTATGGCAGTCCTTAAAAAGTACTTTATTTTCATTTCGTCGCTTTTGCTTGATTACCCCAAAATTTCTTGTCCTCTATAGAGGAGAGAATGTCGTTTCAGATATATATTGACGATGCAAGGAATGCCCTTTTGTTCTTGGCTTTCCCAGCGTGAGTTCTGACATGCCATCCGTGAAAACAAGGAGAATAAGGCATATAGCCGGATTTTCTTCAATTCACGGTCAAATGAGATTGCCCGGATCATAGAGCATCTGCAGAAAGGTACATTTTTCCCTACCAGGGGGGCTAATGTCTATAAGCAACATAATCTCTCGAATTTCCTTTGAAAGGAAGTGCCAATGGGTTCAGAAATTGTCTGAAAAACAGCAACGAATGATGTTCTTTGACTTTCACGGCCAAAAAGTCCTGCTTAAGGCCGTATTTAAGGGCACTCCGGGCCTCCTGGTGCAAGCAAGGAGTATTTTCTAGATTCGCGCGCTCGCCGCGAGCAGTTTGAGTACTTCTTGGTCCGACACGGACTCCGAATGACAAAATTATGACCGTTTTAGTGAACATCTGTCCATTCTATGGCAGTCCTTCAAAGTACTTCATTTTCTCGTGCGCTTTTTGCCTAATTGCCCCAAAATTTCTTGTCCTCTATAGAGGAGATATCGTTTTCACATATATATTGACCGATGCGGGAATGCCCTTTTGTTCTTGGCTTTCGCAGCGTGAGTTCTGACATGCCATCCGTGAAAACAAGGAGAATAAGGCATATAGCCCTGGATTTTCTTCAATTCGGTCAAATGAGATTGCGGATCATAGAGCATCTGCGAAAGATCGTTTGTCCCTACCGGGAGCTAATGTCTATAAGCAACATAATCTCTCGAATTTCCTTCAAAAGGAAGTGCCAATGGGTTCAGAAACTTGTCTGAAAAATAGCGACGAATGTTCTTTGACTTTCAGGGCCAAAAAGTCCTACTTAAGGATGTATTTGAGGGCACTACGGCCTTCTGGTGCAAGCGGAGACTATTTTTTGGATTAAGCAGCGCTGCGTGACAGTTTGAGTACTTATGGGTCAAACACGGACTCCGAATGACAAAATTATGACCGTTTTAGTGAACATCTGTCCATTCTATGGCAGTCCTTAAAAGTACTTTATTTTCTCGTGCGCTTTTTGCCCTATTGCCCCAAATTTTCTAGTCCTCTATAGAGGATATATCGTTTCCACATATATATTGACCGATGCCAGGAATGCCCTTTTGTTCTTGGCTTTCCACAGCGTGAGTTCTGACATGCCATCCGGCGAAAACAAGGAGAATAAGGCATATAGCCCTGGATTTTCTTCAATTTCTGACCAAATGAGATTGCGGGATCATAGAGCATCTGCAAAAATGTACATTTGTCCCTAGAGGCTAATGTCTATAAGCAACATAATCTCTCAATTTCCTTCAAAAGAAGCGCCAATGGGTTGAAACTTATGCGAAAAACAATGACGAATGATGTTCTTTGACTATCGGGGCCAAAAGTCACCTTAAGGGCGTGTTGAGGGCACTCCGGGCCTCTGGCATAGCGGGTAGTATTTTCTGGATTCACGCGCTTTGCTTGAGCAGTTTAGTACATATGGGTCCGGCACGGACTCCGAATGACAAAATTATGACCGTTTTAGTGAACATCTATCCATTCTATGGTAGTCCTTAAAAGTACTTTATTTTCTCGTGCGCTTTTGCTGATTACCCCAAAATTTCTTGTCCTCTATAGAGGAGAGATATCATTTCCACATATATCTTGACCGATGCAGGAATGCTCTTTTGTTCTTGGCTTTCACGTGCGTGAGATTCTGACATGCCATCCGTGAAAACAAGGAGAATAAGGCATATAGCGCTGGATTTTCTTCAATTCTGACCAAATGAGATTGCGGATCATAGAGCATCTGCGAGAAAATGCGTTTGTCCCTACGAGGGGCTAATGTCTATAAGCAACATAATCTCTCGAATTTCCTTCAAAGGAAGTGCCAATGAGTTGAAACTTGTTTGAAAAACAACGACGAATGATGTTCTTTGACTTTCGGGGCCAAAAGTCCTTAAGGCCTTATTTGAGGCACTCCGGGCCTCTGGCGCATAGCGAGTATTTTCTGGATTCGCAGCGCTTCGCCTTGAGCAGTTTGAGTACTTGTGGGTCCGACACGGACTCCGAATGACAAAATTATGACCGTTTTAGTGAACATATGTCCATTCTATGGCAGTCCTTCAAAGTACTTCATTTTCTCGTGCGCTTTTTGCCTAATTGCCCCAAAATTTCTTGTCCTCTATAGAGGAGATATCGTTTCCACATATATATTGACCGATGCCAGGAATGCCCTTTTGTTCTTGGCTTTCACGCGCGTGAGTTCTGACATGCCATCCGTGAAAACAAGGAGAATAAGGCATATAGACCTTTGGATTTTCTTCAATTTCTGGTCAAATAAGATTGCGGATCATAGAGCATCTGCGAAAATACGTTTGTCCCTACCGAGGGCTAATGTCTATCGACAACATAATCTCGAATTTCCTTCAAAAGGAAGTGCCAATGGGTTGAAACTTGTTTGAAAAACAATGACGAATGATGTTCTTTGACTTTCGGGGCCAAAAGTCCTGCTTAAGGCCTTGTTGAGGGCACTCCGGGCCTCTGGCGCAAGGGAGTATTTTTCTGGATTAGCGCTTTTCGCCGAGCAGTTTGAGTCCTTGTGGGTCCAACACGGACTTCAAATGACAAAATTATGACCGTTTTAGTGAATATCTGTCCATTCTATGGCAGTCCTTCGAAGTACTTCATTTTCTCGTGCGCTTTTTGCCTAATTGCCCCAAAATTTCTTGTCCTCTATAGAGAATATCGTTTCAGATATATATTGACCGATGCAGGAATGCCCTTTTGTTCTTGGCTTTCCGCAGCGTGAGTTCTGACATGCTATCCGTGAAACAAGGAGAATAAGGCAAATAGCGGCTGGATTTTCTTCAATTCGGTCAAATGAGATTGCCACGATCATAGAGCATCTGCGAGAAAATGCGTTTGTCCCTACCGGAGGCTAATGTCTATAAGCAACATAATCTCGAATTTCCTTCAAAGGAAGTGCCAATGGGTTGAAACTTGTCGAAAAACAGCTGACGAATGATGTTCTTTGACTTTCGGGGCCAAAAGTCCTGTAAGGATGTGTTGAGGGCACTCTGTCGGGTAGGCGTGAGGGACACGCCGCCTTGGCACCTATGGGGCGGGGCCCTCGTGAAGTCTTGATGCGAGGCGGAGGAGCCTGAGGATCGGATCGGCGTGCAGGCGGATTTTACCAGCTTGAGCGCGATGGGCCAGCGTAAAACCCTCTTGCTGCTTTGTGTTGTATTAGGCTCGGGAGCTTGAAGAGCTACAGTAGTGCTACACGGCGTGGGAGTTGCCCAGAGTTGAACCCCCTCGTTGCGCATGGGCCTCCTTTTATAGTGCAAAGGGTCTGCTTGCAGGTGTCAGCGTAGGAGAGAGGGTAAAAATGTAAAAGAGGTGGTAGTTGGAGCAGTCTTGAGAACAGTGGAGCTAAAGTGCTTGAGCAGTGGTTTCTACCTACTTTGTGATGGGGACAAGGGCATTTAATGCCGTCGCCGTCGACCCCAAAAGCTCCGCCCTTGCGTCTCCGTCTGCCTTGCGGCGATGGATCCACCACCGTGGAGTGCCACCGCACCCCAGGCTGCCTGACCACCCCCGCAGCGTCTCTGGAGAGGGCTCAAGGCGGCGTGGGCGGATGGCTGGAGTGCGGGCACATAGCGCAGCTCTCCCGGCAAGTACCTTGGGGTCTTGATCTTCTTGGGGCAGGGGCTTGTCGGGCTCTGTAACACCGCTTCCGGGCCCTCGCCGGGGCGTATAAGCGCAGGCGTGTCTTCCCGATGTAATCTTCTAGTCTCCCAGCGAGCTCCTCTCGCTAGGGCCTTGCGTGGTGATGTAATTCTTGAGCACAGGGGCGGCCTTCACGCAAGCTCCTCTTGCCGGGGTCTTGATCTTCTGTCTTGTACACTTTGTTCTTGAATGGCTTGATCTGGGCGGGGATGGTCTCCGGCAAGCATGTGGTAGAGTCTAGCCCGCGAGGCTGCAACTGCCCGTGCACAAGTTGAAGTCTTGAGGTACCCCTACCTTAGCTCACAAGCAGAGCCCGGGACTGGGCCACACACAGTCTGCAGCGCTGTTGGGCGAGGCCCAAAGCAGTCTGCAGGCACCACGAGGCCTGGCGTGGCGAATCCACTTCCGCCTCTGCCGCCTCCCGTCTGGAGCACTTTTCGTCGATTGCGGCGTCGTGGGATGGGGCGTGCCCACGTTCTTTAATGGGAAGGCGGAGCCCCCACTTCCCCATAAAAAGCGGAGGAAGCGGCGCGGTTCCCTCCTTCGCTTTCATTGCTTCTTCCTCCTCCGAGAAATCCTCTTTGCGCTCCGCCTCCGCATCTCCTCCGCCGTCTCTTGCGTCTGCGGCGCGCGAGACTCTTCGTCCTCCTTCCCTCGCCGCCTCCGCCATGGCCCCGAAGGCGGGAAGGGGAAGGGAAGGCGGAGAAGACCAAGGAGAAATCGGCGGCGGCAAAGCTTGCCAGATCACGGAAGCGAAGCGTCGACTTCCGCCGCGGCTCGGCGTGCGAGAACTCTGGGGCAAATATTTCCTGTTACAGGCGAAAAGACCACGGCGCATCCCGGACCAGGGCCCATCCGGCGCCACCATGGACAACTATCTGGCGGGTACTACTTCTTCGCAGCCTTCTTCCACTGCGGTCTTTGCCCCCTTTTACGATTTCTTCTGCGACATTATGCACACATCGGCTTCCACCTTCTTGACTTCACCCCAATGCCATCCTCACAATGGCGGTTTCGCTTTATATGTGCGAAAACTTCATAAAGATACACCAAGCGTAGCTTTGTTCAGGCACTTCTTCACCCCTAGGCGAGCCGGCTCCCCCCTTTCGGAGGATTTCTTGGGTTTTAAATGCGAACTTGAAGGAGTCGTGCTTGCGGGGGAGCTCGCGGCAAGTGGGAAGAGTGGCAGCGGACTGGTGCTGGGTCGTTGAAGGCGAGCCGCAGCCCTTCACCGCGCGCGCTGGCCCATCGTCTTGTGGCGAGAGAGGGAAGCGGCTGGACTCGGACGATATCAAGCTCGGCGCTGCCCTCGTCCGGATTCAACGTCTTGAGCAGCAAATCTAACCGTTGCGGTCGGCGCGAGACTTCCTCCGCCGCCGCATTGCCCCTCTCCAAGATAGGAAAAGGCCAGCACAGAGATGCTGGCGCGGGGGTTATAATGAGGCTGCGCCCGGGCTGAACTTCAACTTCACGGCTATTTGGGCTGAGGGGATGGTCGGGAACTCTTCGTCTGACCGGACCATCGAGTGGTTCAGACCTTCGGGGAGTGGTGCCCCTCTGCAACAGCACAGCTCGGGATCGCCTCCTCGCCATGATGCCCGCGTGCGACTCGCGCGGCGTGGGCGTACATGGATTCGCCGAGCCAATAGGCGTCCTCAACTTCTTGACACCCTTGAAGAGGTGGCGAAGAACAGGAGCAGACCGAGGGCTGACGGGACACCACGGACCGGAGCTCGCGTACATAGCTTCTCGGGCGAAGAGGCGCTACTGCCGCCTTGCGCGCGAGGAAGGTTCCACTGTCGCCCTTGGGAGGCGAGGCTGCGGAGAGTCCTACCAAGCGGGCGGCGGAGATCTGCTGACTGCTGCAACCTTCCTCCAGCCTCGCCGAAGTCCCCCTCTGAGCACTCCGGGATCCCGGAATCGCGGCGAGCAGCGGCAAGGTGGTCTTGTCGGAGGGAAGCGGGCGCCGGAAGGAAAAGTGCATGGCAGCGGCGCTGGAGTGCAGCAAAGCCAGCCGGCGAGGAGAAGAGGATGCAGCGGCGCCAGAGGATGCGGCGGGTCGCGGACCTTCTGCCGGCGACCTCTCCTCGTCGTCGGAGACCTCCCGCCCAGGCGAGCCCAAGCGTTCCCCGGCGCCTCCGCATAAGCGGCGGCAGGCAGTACTCAGGCCCCGACAACTACTAGCTCGCCGGCGGCGCATAAGCTTCCGGAAGTCAAACTGCAAAGGCGACGGTGCACCAGCCCATGGCGGGAAGCGACTTCGCATTGAGCCCAGCAAAAAGTGCCCGCGGTCGGCGCCAGCGGGCGAGGTCTTCTCGGAGTGGGCGGCGGCTCTGCACCTTCTCGGTTCCGGCTGCCACGAGGCTGGGTCTTCGCCCGGCCCGAGACCGCCAAGCGCTGAAGGTCTTCGCCTCCTGCTCCTCGCGCCGGCGTGACCCGGTGGAGTATGATTTCTCGCCTTGGCGAAGGCGGCGAGGAGAGCAGGAGTAAGTACCGAGATCTTCATCTTCTTAAATTTCGCCTTGATTATTGTCGAGGCTAATCTTATTTTGTGTTGGTTGCGGGACCTTGACGGCGAGGCGGCGAAAAGCCAAGGTGCCCGTGGTCGAGTCGCGGACGACTTCGCCCGTAAAGCGACCGGGGCGTCTTTGGAGCCAAGCTTGCGGACCAGCGCTGTCGAGAGCAGCCCCAGCGCAGCCCAGCGTAAGTCTGGATTCGCACCTTCGCTTGCGGCGCGTCTGGAGATTCGTCTTGTACCAATATCTTGGCGTGTTTGTCTTGACTTATCTTGAGCGAACCCAATGGCGAGGAGCATCCGGAGCCGCCCGAGGGCGGCAGTCCCTCCATCTCCGCCAGGTTGGACTCCCGGCAAGGAGGCGTCCGCCAAGGCGGATACTCCGCCAAGGCGATACCCGCCAAGCGAGCAGCCGGCGGTGGCCACCCGCCAAGGATAGTTCCCGGCAAGAGAGCCCGCTTGCGGCGGCGTCCCAAGGTAAGTTCTGCAACTTTGTCTTCTTGGCGTTGTCTCTTTTTGGATATTTGCTTGAACTTCTTTTGCTTTTCTTCTTCTTCTAGATCCTCCTCCTCCCCGGCGCAGATGGAGCGGAAGTGCGTCATTGAAGAGGAGGAGCGTGTGCTGAATGGCGGCAGCAACGCCCGTCGTCGAGGAGCAGCGAAAGCCGCCAGACCCTATATGCGAAGACCGCTCCGACGCGAGCCGGCTGGCGAAGAGATGGCGACCGCACCACCGGCCGGGCGGCGGGAGCATCAAGTGCTGCGCGCCGGTCGCGACCCCTCCGCCGGAGAGAAGGCGGTCCGGCTACTACGTGGAAGCCCCCAGCGGTGTCTATATCCAGTGCCGTGGGGTTCCTCGTCATGACTCCAGCGGGCGAGGCCTTGATGGGAGATCCTCGCCTCCATGAGTTTGAAAGGTCGTCGAGGGCCGGCGGGGGCGGCGGGCCCGATGAGGAAGCTGCTTCACCAGCTCTGGCCCTTACCGGGCAGACGGTAGCTTCGCTTCCGGGAGGCCCTCGCCGCCAAGGCCGCCGAGGAGATGGAGAAGTCTGTGGCGGGCTCAGCGCGCCTGTCAGGCTGCTCTCCGCGAGGTGGCGGAGAAGCGCGGCGACTTCGCCGGAGAGTATGAAGAATGGTTCTTGGGGAAGGCCGAGGCGAAAAGCGGCAACGGCTCGCCGAGGTGGAGCTGTCCGGCGAAGGAGAACTCATCCAGCGGAAGGTCAACCTCGGCGTTCACGAGGAAGACCTTGCCGCTCGAGAACGAGCCCTTGGCGAGGCTGAAGGAGGCGAAAGAGCGCGCGGCTCTTCTTTGAAACCGCCAAGGAGGAGCTTGCCGCCAAGGTCGCGCAGCTGGAGGAGTTCTTGAAAGCGGCGAGAGAAGGTTGCGCGCTCATCATGGGAAGCGAAGGATGCCCACCAACTCGGAACTCGAGTGCCTTTCCAAGAAGGCGGCGAGTTGAAGGCGCCAAGGACTCCATCGAGGTCTTGAGCTACAAGTCTCTCTGCTTTGAAGGACTCGCTTAGCGCTGCCGGGATCGGAAACCAAGTTGAAGGAGGAGCTCGGGAGGAAGCGAACCAGTGGTCGGCGCCAACAAAGCAGCCGAGGACTTCCGCCGTATCGTCGAGATATGGACCGAGGACTTGGTATCTTCTGCGTCCGCCATTGACCGGAGCTGCTTTGGCGCTGAAAGCTGGAGCATCTCATCTACTCCCGGATCAAACCTTGCTCACTGGCGTAAGCTCAGCCTCTTCTTGAGGGGATCGCGCCCGCTCTTGCAAATCTGCGGGAGAAGATCGCGCAGCTTCGCCGAGGAGCGCGCGGTTGTCTTGTGGGAACCATGGAAGCGTCTTGGCGAAGATCGTATACCGCAACCCGGCATAAATCTCACCAGCGTTCTTCGCAGCTTGCGGACGGCCAGCGAACATGGAGGCCTTGAAGGGCAGGTCGCCCACATCATCGCCAAGGTGAACAAGATCTCGAGGATGGAGGCGACCCGCGTGACTTGGCCTCCTTTATCTTTATCTCTTTTAGTTGCTGCATAGGGTGTTATGAACTCATTAGTCATCGCGACAAGTTATTCCTTGTAAGATATTATATTTATTTTGATCAATAGATGCGATGTTATCTCCTTGTTTTGATCCTCGACTTTGCATGCTTCAACCTTGCGCTCCTAGGAGGTTTGCGGCAAGGGGCCCTTTGCATTGTTGAGTGCCTAACTTCGAAGCAGCTTGCTGGCCAAGGTCTCACCGGCAAGCAACCTTGCATGACTTATGCAATAACACGCTTAACTTGCGGCGGACCGAAAAGCGAAACAATGGCGCAACACTTTGTGCAGCTCACTTAAATCGTTGATCGTGCTCGAAAACAAGGTAAAGTGCGGCTATCCACGGGTAGGTTCCTCCGAGCACAAGTTTTCCATACAAAGTGTAGTTGTTCGAGGGAAGGCAACTTAAAATTTAAAATTTTGAGCTGCTCAAATCCCGATAACTTAGCTTTAAGTGATCTATGCACTCTCGGCAAGCTTCTCTTTCTTGAACAGCACTTGGTTCAACCTCCATTTCCTTCCCCGGCAAACTTGCAATGAGAGCGTTTCTTCTGCTTAGAGACAAGGAAGAAGAAGGAAAAAAGCATATGGCCTTCGGCGTGCTATTGCTTGCGGATATGTGTGTCGCACAAGAGATGCCAAATAACACATGCAAATGGCAAAGAAAAGCATGGAAAAAGGCAACCAGCGCAAAACACGAAACTTTATTCTTGCTGCAGAAGTCTGCGCCGGCTTTGTACAAAGGTTATATACAGCGGCGGCAAGGCTTTGTACAAAAGGTGGTTGCGGGCGGATCACGGCAACCGCGCCTTATGGGTAAAACTGCGAAGATGCTCTATGTTCGAGAGTTGCTCCTTGGTAAGCCTTCTTCGGTCTCGGCGGACAGTAGCGGGCCTCGTGACTCGTCTTACCCGATAAGGCCTTCCCGCTTGGCGTCAACTTGTTGGAATTCTTGGCTGGCTGAACACGCCGAAGAACAAAGTCGCCTTCCTCGAGACTCTGGCTTTGACCTTGCGGCTATGATAGCGGCGCAAGGCTTGCTGGTATCGAGCAGCTCGTCTGACAGCACTGGAGACATCCTTCCTCAAGGAGCAATCGTCATCTTGCCGCAATTGCTCTTGCTCAGCTCATCATAGCGAGCACTCGAGGAGATCCGTATCTGAGTTCCGTGGGGAGAAGCTGCTTACGCTCCATAGACTAGAGCAAAGGGTGTGCATCCGGTGGCTCGATTTGGTGTCGTTCGATTGACCAAAGCGCGGCAGCTCCTCTATCAATTTCTTCCGCTTTCTGCGACTGTCGAAAGTTCTTGTCTTGAGTCGCGCAGCACTTCAGCGTGGCCCTTCTACGCTTGACCGTTGCTCCTTGGGTGAACAGCGAGCGAAAGCAGACCTTGGCGCCAAGGTCTTGGGCGTCTTGCATGAAGGTGCGGCTAGTGAATTGTGTACGTTGTCGGTGATAATCTGTTAGGGATCGAAGCGGCACACAATCGACTGAAAGAACTTGATGCTTGTTGTCTTGTCACCTTTCTCCTTGGCTCCACTTCGGCCACTTTGTGAACTTGTCGATTACTCGTACAAGTACTCAAAGCCCCGACAACTTTCTGGGGAAGGGCGAGATATCGAGCCCCAGGACCGAGAAGGGCGGGATAAAGGGATTGTTTGGAGAGCTTGAGGCTGGTGATGGATCGCTTTGCATGGGCCTTGCGCTTCACACTTGGTTACTAGTGCAGTTGCATCTTGGAGGGCTTCTTGCGGAAGAACCCTTGCGGAAAGCTTTCGGCAAGTGCCCTTAACGCCAATGTGGTGGCGCGGATGCCTCCATGTATCTCGCCAGCAACTTACATCCATCTTCCTGGAGATGCACTTGATCGACACCATTGAGCCTTCTTACATGCAGCTCGTTGTCCTGACTGGTACATACTTGTTGTCTGGTTACCCTTTCTATTTCTTACGGGTGCGTCGGGAAGTTCTCGATCTGCAAGAAATGGGCGATCTGCTGCGCCCATGCGGGCTTCGGGGCTCAGCGGCAGGACTAAAAGGCATGAGGGCTGCTGCGGGAACCTCGGCTTCTCTGGCAGGATCTCTGGCTCTGCCGGGCAGAAGGTCCCCGGCAAGCTTGCGGGGCAAGGCTGTCGGGAACACTTGCTTCAACCGCCTGGATCAGAGGATCTGCGAGAACAAACTGTTCCTCGGCATTACGGCCGTTGATCTTGGGGACTTTGGCGGCGTCCTCGGGAGATCCGCCCGGCAAGTAGTCGCGGAGACCAACTTTCTCTTCTTGGACTGCCCAATTGATGGTGTGGCGGAGGTTGAGTTAGCTTGAGCAAGAAGGTCCACTGGTTCCTGAGTAACTTCATCGAAGCACACTTTGAAAGGCCATCTGCGATTTCATTACGAGCTCCGGGACATGCTCCATCTGCAAACCTTCAGCGCTCCTCAAGCTTCCTCACTTCATCTACATAAGCTTCCATCAAAGGGCTCGATAGCTCTTGTTAACTTGCGGACCACCAGGCGAGAATCTCCCTTTAATCAACTTCACGATCCCAAATTGGCGCGATCACGAGGCGGCGAGCAAACCTTCATATTCAGCGGTGTTGTTTGTCGCTTGCTCTCTTGGGAAGTGCATCTGGATGACATACTTGAGGTGCTCTCCGGTGGTAGCGATGAGTACCACTTGGCACCGGCGCCTTATGCGAAGAAGGCACCATCAAAGTACATCACCCATTCACTCGTCGCTTCTTATGCGGGTGTACTTGTTTCTTGGACTTCTTCATCAAGTGTTGGGGTCCATTACGCTATGAATTCTGCCAAAGCCCGGCTCTGTATGGTTGAAGTACTTTCAAACTTGAGTCAAAGCTCGACAGCTCAGTCCCCCTCAGCGATCCTGCTGTTGTACGGGTTGTGCAATATCCTCTTGTTGAGGGCAGTGACCCTTTGTTATCTCGTGTGCACGGAAGTAATGGCGCAGCTTTCTGGAGGCCATGAGGAGGCGAAAAGCAGCTTTGCACAGAGTATCTTGATCTAGCCCCTGGAGAGGGCTTACAAAATACTGGGCGTTGCACCATCTTTTCGCACCTCATCCTGTTCTCTGTGAGTTGTCCTTGTCGGGGCGGAGCTTGTCGGACAGCCCCCACCTTGTCATTGGACTCGCTTGCGGTGGTGCAGCCTCCTCGTCGGACTCCTCTCTGCTACTAGCGCAGCACTAACCACTTGGTTGGTCGCCGCTAGGTACAGCAACAACTTCTCCTGTGGTCTAGGTGCGACGGTATTGGGGTGGAGGATAGTACCGTTTCAAATCTTGCGGCCTTGCCTCCGCTTCGGAGTCCATTTCATGGGGCCTGCCTTCTTCAAGATTTTGAAGAAAGGTAGAGGCGGCGCTCTGAACTTTGAAATGAACCTCTTGAGGCAACCACACAACCTGCGAGCCTTGACATCCTTGACTTCGCCGGGGCCTCGATCTGCTCAATGGCTTTAATCTTGTCGGGGTTGGCTTCAATCCTCTCTGTGACACAAAAGAACCGAGAAGCTTGCGGAGGGAACTCAAAGGCGCACTTCTCGGGGTTCAACTTTGCTGTATCTTGCGCGGGTTACGAAATGTCTCTTCGGATCTTGGATCAGCGTATCCTTGCTCTTGCTCTTCATCACGATATCATCCATATAGCCTCTACATTTACGTGGATCGTGGCTCAAAAGCGGTATACACTACCCTTGCAAGCGTTGATCCTGCATTCTTGGTCCAAATGGCATGCGTGTGAAGCGATAGGTGCCACATGGAGTGATAAGCGATCTTCTCTTCATCCTCCTTGGCCATAAAGATCGGTGATAGCTTTGGTATGCATCAAGAAAGCGAGTAGCTCACATCGGCGGTGGAGTCAACAATCTGGTCGATCTTGGCGGCAAGGGAATGGATCCTTGGGACATGCTTTATTTACATCGGTGAAGTCTATACATAGCCTCCACTTCCCGTTAGCCTTGCGCCTGACGGCTGGGTTTGCTAACCACGTCGGATGGATCACGCCTCTAACTAGGCTGCTGCCTCTAGCTTCTTGATTTCTTGATGAATTCTGGCGCTCACGGCTTGCTTCCTCACTTTTTGCAGCCGGGCGCGCGCGAGGCAAGCAGCAAGCTTGTGCTCAATTACCTTCACAGGAACACGGGGATGTCGGATGGTTGCCATGCAAACACATCGACATTCGCGCCCGAGGAAAAAGCGGCAAGCGCTTTCCTATTCTTTGTCAAGCGTGGCGATGGTGAAAGTACCACCGGTGCCGTCCTCCTGGCGGGCACCTTCTTGGTTGCGGCGGACAGCCATTCCTTTTTACTCTTGCGGTGGAGCTCGGCGGGATGTCCTCGGCAATGGCGCCGCACTCCGAAGAGTGCGGTCGCGGAGTGGGCCGGAGCATTGCGGACTTGGTCTTCGTCTTCTTCCCACAGGAGCTTGGCGGCAAGGGTATTCTTGTCGGCGCGGCTGCGCATCGGTAAATCTTGTCGGTGCGGATGGCGCATCCTTCTTGTCGCCGTGGGCGGTGATGGCGCTTATCGGCCCGGCATCTTGAGCACGTTGTAAGCATAATGGGAAGCTGCCATGAACTTGGCGAGGCGGGGCGGCGAGTATTCCGTTATATGTAGCGGGATATCGGCGACGTCGAAAGTGATCGTTCGATCCTGAAATTGAGCTCCCCACCAAAGGTCGCGGCAGAATGATCTTTCCTTGGGCTTGCTCCGTCCGGGTTGATCCTTGGAAAGAACCGGTCTCTTGAGCTTCGCCATCTGGGATTTGGAGTTTCTTGATCCTGGCGAGAGGAGATCGAGTTCAGCCCGGCCCGCCGTCAACCAACATTTTGGTGACCTTGAGGTTGCGGATGGTGGGCGAGACCAGCATCGGCAAGCACCCGACAGCGATGGTGCGGTCGGGGTGATCCTCAAGATAAAAATGATGGGCGTCTTTGGACCATTTGAGAACTGCTTGCGATCTCTGGCGACTCGCTGCATTCACTTCACGCACTTGCTTTGGCTGGCGGTGGGAGGTGTGCAGCGGCGCCACCGTCGGCCGCCGCAGGACCTCCGTGGCCTCGGAACTCCTGCTGCTGTCATCCTCATCTTCCATGTCCTCGTCACCGTCTTCTTCATCCTTTTCGCGGCTCCGGGAAGGTCGATCACCTTCGCCCGCTTGGCCTGCCGGGGGTCCTCCCGACCATGGAGCAACCGCTTCTTGCTCGGTTCTCCTCCGCCACCTTGGGCCCTCTCCTTGCTCGCGCCTCTCGTACTCAGCTTTTCTTTGCTCGGCAGAGATAGTCGGCAGCGCTTGCGATTGTAGAGATCGTGGCCTTTAGTGCGGTGGATTTTGCGATATCGCTTGCGGGACCGTCTGCTTGTCGGCTGCCGCTTCTGAGGGAGCTCCTTCTTGAGTCGCCGACTGCGCCGCGCTTGGCGGAGCCTCCTTGCGGAACTTCTCGGCGGCAAGCACCTCTTCCTTGCTCTTCTTGATTGTTCGCGCCGCCTTCTTTTCTTAAGGCGGCGTCGTCGGTCGCTTCCTCTGCGCGGCATCCTCCCGAGGCCTCCTCCCTTCTTCAGCGCGTCGCGCATTTATCAACCGAGCATAGAGCTCGTTGACATCGAATCTTGGTCGCCGCCATCTCTTCACGCATCATGCGGCGGTTCGCCGCGTTACGGTGGAGCAGCGATAACAGCGGCGGGGTGGTTTATCGAGGATGTTGTCTTTGCACGGCTGAGCGTTGGATATACTTGCGCGATTCTCCTTCATACGGGCCAAAATGTGGAATCGCTCTCTGGCCGTGGGGTTTGTGGCCGCCGGTGAAAGGCGCCAACAAAGCGATGGCAAAGTGCGCCCAGAAGAAATGGAGCCTTCCGGCAAGTGCATAAGCCAGAACGAGCGTTCGGCCTAAACCTGGCGGAAATAGTTCGCCGAATCTTCTCGTCGCGCCCCGGCAGCTTTGCACGCGATGGTGTGAACAACGAGAATTCGAGGTGCGTCTTGCCGTCGTACTTCTCCGCGCGTCGGGCAGAAATTCTTCATGCTGGAGCCCTTTGGGCCAGCGCCGCAGCTCACGGGTGAGCGCGGGGCAGCTGCAGCGTCTGACAAGTCGCTGGCTCGCCGAGTCTTGTAGCGTCGGCAGTGCTTCAGCTCTCTGGTCGATTGTCGCCCGAGTCTCTCGGCGGCGCTCGATCGTGGTCGGCGTCTTCGCCGCCGATCGTCAGGACTGGCGTTGATCCGCGAGCCCGCGGATCCAGCGATCTGCCGTGGAGCCGTCGTCGGCGTTATTCCGGCGGCGGCGTCTTCGCTTCAGCGGCGGAGTGCGGTGGTTGCACCGGCGGTCTTATCGCCGTCGACGCCGTCTTCTCAGCTTCTGCGGCGCCGTGAGCCACCGGCGCTATGGAGGATTGTTGTTGGCGGCGACCAGGCTGGATGGTAGCCCTCCGGTCTTGACCTTGTCGCTCTTTGGAGAAGTCGAAACATTGCGCTCTTGTGGCGCTTCTGCGAAGTGGCGAAGCGGGAAGCGAGTGGTGCGAGGCGGGGCGTGCTCGGACTCTAACGGTGTTAGAAAGGCGAGGTCTGCCGGCGCCTTCGCTTTACGTATGCGGGCGGTGATCCGGAACATCCGCGAGCCTCCGTGCGTCCACTGCTCCGATGGCGGATACCACCTCCGTGGTATGGCGGCTGCTGCGTCGTCGTCTTGTTGAGATGGGCGTGGATCCACGGAGACCGGCGCGGTCATCCGTCTGTCCACAGATGCGGTGGCGCGCGAGTACCCTCGTCGGTGTCCACCCTTCCGTGGCGTCTCCTCGCCCACCGGCTGGCTCCGGTGGCGGCGGGTGAAACGCGAGCAGGTCTGCAACCCTTGAAGCCCTCGTCTTGAGGCCATGGCGCGATTGTCGATGAAATCGCCGATAAGCTGGAAGGTTGATGAAGAAACGCGCCCAGCGAATGCGGATCAGTCCGCACAACCTCGGCGCCCCTACAGCGCGCCAAAGATGTCGGGGCGGGCGTGAGGGACACGCCGCCGCGAGCACCTATGGGGCAGGGCCCCTCGTGAAGTCTTGGTTTCGAGGCGGAGGAGCCTGAGAAGCGGTCGGCGATGCATGCGGGCGGATTTTACCCGGCCGGACGCGATGGACGCGTAAACCCTCTCTGCTGCTTTGTGTTGTATTAGGCTCGGGGCTTGAAGAGCTCTGATGGTAGCTACGGCGTGGGAGTTGCCGAGTTGAACCCCCTCGTTGCGCATGGGCCTCCTTTTATAGTGCAAAGGGTCACCAGCAGGTGTCAGCGTGGGAGAGAGGGGGTAAAAATGTAAAAGAGGTGGTAGTTGGAGCAGTCTTGAGGCGGTGGAGCTACGATTGCGAGCAGTGGTTTCTACCTACTTTGTGATGAGGGACAAGGGCATTTAATGCCGTCGCCGTCGACCCCAAAGCTCCGCCCTTGCGTCTCCGTGCCTTACGGCGATGGATCCACCACCGTGGAGTGCCACCGCACCCCCAAGGCTGCCTGACCACCCGCCCAGCGTCTCTGGAGAGGCTCAAAGGCGGGCGTGGGCGGATGAAGCTGGAGTCGCGGGCACATAAGCGCAGCTCTCCCGGCAAGTACCTTGCAGGGGTCTTGATCTTTCCGGGCAGGGGCTTGTCGGGCTCTGTAACTTACGCTTCCGGGCCCTCGCCGGGCAGCGTATAGCGCCGGCGTGTCTTCCGCGATGTAATCTTCTAGTCTCCCGGCGAGCTCCTCTCGCCGAGGGCCTTCGTGGTGATGTAATTCTTGAGCACAGGGCGGCCTTCCGGCAAGCTCCTCTTGCGGGGTCTTGATCTTCTGTCTTGTACACTTTGTTCTTGAATGGCTTGATACGGGGCGGGGATGGTCTCCGGCAAGCATGTGGTAAGTCTAGCCGCGAGGGCAACTGCTGCCCGTGCACAAGTTAAAATCTTGAGGTACCCCTACCTTAATCTACCGACACACTCCAGACCTTACAGGCATAGCGAAAAGTATTTTTGGATTCGGCGCTTCGCCCTTGAAACAGTTTAGTACTTATGGGTCCGACCACGGACTCAGAATAACAAAATTATGACCGTTTTAGTGAACATCTGTCCATTCTATGGCGGTCCTTAAAAAGTACTTTATTTTCTCGTGCGCTTTTGCTGATTACCCCAAAATTTCTAGTCCTCTATAGAGGATATATCGTTTCCACATATATCTTTGACCGATGCGAGGAATGCTCTTTTGTTCTGGCTTTCACGTCGCGTGAATTCTGACATGCCATCCGTGAAAACAAGGAGAATAAGGCATATAGCGCTGGATTTTCTTCAATTCGGCCAAATAAGTTGCCGGATCATAGAGCATCTGCGAAAATGCGTTTGTCCCTACCGGGGCTAATGTCTATAAGCAACATAATCTACGAATTTCCTTCAAAAGGAAGTGCCAATTGGTTGAAACATGCGAAAAACAGCGACGAATGATGTTCTTTGACTATCAGGGCCAAAAATTCCTGCTTAAGGCCTTATTTGAGGGCACTCCGGGCCTCCTGGCGTAAGCGGGGAGTATTTTCTGGATTCGCGCGCTCGTCGCGAGAAGTTTGAGTACTTGTGGGTCCGACACGGACTCCGAATGACAAAATTATGACCGTTTTAGTGAACATATGTCCATTCTATAGCAGTCCTTCAAAGTACTTCATTTTCTCGTGCGCTTTTTGCCTAATTGCCCCAAAATTTCTAGTCCTCTATAGAGGAGATATCGTTTCCACATATATATTGACCGATGCCAGGAATGCCCTTTTGTTCTTGGCTTTCACGCGCGTGACTTCTGACATGCCATCCGTGAAAACAAGGAGAATAAGGCATATAGCCTTTGGATTTTCTTCAATTCGGTCAAATGAGTTGCCGGATCATAGAGCATCTGCGAGAAAGATCGTTTGTCCCTACCGAGGCTAATGTCTATAAGCAACATAATCTCGAATTTCCTTCAAAGGAAGTGCCAATGGGTTCGGCTTGTTTGAAAAACAATGACGAATGATGTTCTTTGACTTTCGGGGCCAAAAGTCCTGCTTAAGGCCTTGTTGAGGCACTCCGAGCCTCTGGGCATAGCCAGTATTTTTTCTGGTTTAGCGCGCTCTTGCCGTGAAACAGTTTAATACTTGTGGGTCCGACACGGACTTGAATGACAAAATTATGACCATTTTAGTGAACATCTGTCCATTCTATGGCGGTCCTTGAAATACTTCATTTTCTCGTGCGCTTTTGCCTAATTGCCCCAAAATTTCTTGTCCTCTATAGAGGAGATATCGTTTCAGATATATATTGACCGATGCAGGAATGCCCTTTTGTTCTTAGCTTTCCGTAGCGTGAGTTTGACATGCCATCCGCGAAAACAAGAGAATAAAGTATATAGCCATTGGATTTTCTTCAATTCACGGTCAAATGAGATTGCGGGATCATAGACATCTGCGAGAAAATCGTTTGTCCCTACCGAGGGCTAATGTCTATAAGCAACATAATCTCTCGAATTTCCTTCAAAAGGAAGTGCCTATGGGTTGAAACTTATGCGAAAAGCAATGACGAATGATGTTCTTTGACTTTCGGGGCCAAAAGTCACTGCTTAAGGATGTATTTGAGGCACTTGGGCCTTCTAAGCATAGCGAAAAGTATTTTCTGGATTCAGCGGCTACTTGCCATGACACTTTAGTACTTATGGGTCGAGCACGGACTCGAATAACAAAATTATGACCGTTTTAGTGAACATCTGTCCATTCTATGGCGGTCCTTAAAAATACTTTTATTTTCTCGTGCGCTTTTGCCCTATTGCCCCAAATTTTCTAGTCCTCTATAGAGAATATCGTTTCCACATATATCTTTGACCGATGCGAGAATGCTCTTACATTCACGGCTTTCCGTGCGTGAGTTCTGACATGCCATCCGCGAAAACAAGGAGAATAAGGCCTATAGCGCTGGATTTTCTTCAATTCTGACCAAATGAGATTGCGGATCATAGAGCATCTCGAGAAAATACGTTTGTCCCTACAGAGGCTAATGTCTATAAGCAACATAATCTCCAATTTCCTTCAAAGGAAGTGCCAATGGGTTTAGAAACTTGTGCAAAAAGCAATGACGAATGATGTTCTTTGACTTCGGGGCCAAAAGTCCTGCTTAAGGCCGTGTTGAGGCACTCCGGGCATCTGGCGCAATGGTAGTATTTCTGGATTGGCAGCTTCGCCAAACAGTTTAGTACTTGTGGGTCGACCACGGACTCAGAATGACAAAATTATGACCGTTTTAGTGAACATCTGTCCATTCTATGGCGGTCCTTCAAAATACTTCATTTTCTCGTGCGCTTTTGCTGATTACCCCAAAATTTCTTGTCCTCTATAGAGGAATATCGTTTCCACATATATTGACCGCTGCAGGAATGCTCTTTTGTTCACAGCTTTCCGTCGCGTGAGTTCTGACATGCCATCCGTGAAAACAAGGAGAATAAGGCATATAGCGCTGGATTTTCTTCAATTCTGACCAAATGAGATTGCCGGATCATAGAGCATCTGCGAGAAAATACGTTTGTCCCTACCGAGGGCTAATGTCTATAAGCAACATAATCTCGAATTTCCTTCAAAGGAAGTGTCAATTGGTTGAAACTTGTTTGCAATGACGAATGATGTTCTTTGACTATCGGGGCCAAAAGTCCTGCTTAAGGCCTTGTTGAGGGCACTCCGGGCCTCTGGCGTAGCGGGAGTATTTTCTGGATTCGTAGCTTTCGTCGCGACAGTTTAATACTTGTGGGTCCGACCACGGACTCGAATAACAAAATTATGACCGTTTTAGTGAACATATGTCCATTCTATAGATCCTTCAAAGTACTTCATTTTCTCTGCGCTTTTTGCCTAATTGCCCCAAAATTTCTAGTCCTCTATAGAGGAGATATCGTTTCCACATATATATTGACCGATGCGGGAATGCCCTTTTGTTCTTAGCTTTCCGCAGCGTGACTTCTGACATGCCATCCGTGAAAACAAGGAGAATAAGGCATATAGCCCTTTGGATTTTCTTCAATTCTACGGTCAAATGAGATTGCAGGATCATAGAGCATCTGCGAAAAATACGTTTGTCCCTACGAGGGCTAATGTCTATAAGCAACATAATCTCGAATTTCCTTCAAAGGAAGTGCCAATGGGTTGAAACTTGTTTGAAAAACAGCGACGAATGATGTTCTTTGACTTTCGGGGCCAAAAGTCCTGCTTAAGGCCTTGTTGAGGCACTCCGAGCCTCTGGCATAAGCGAAGTATTTTTTGGATTCAGCAGCTTCTTGTGGCAGTTTAATACTTGTGGGTCCGACCACGGACTTGAATAACAAAATTATGACCATTTTAGTGAACATCTGTCCATTCTATGGCGATCCTTGAAATACTTCATTTTCTCGTGCGCTTTTGCCTAATTGCCCCAAAATTTCTTGTCCTCTATAGAGGAGATATCGTTTCAGATATATATTGACCGATGCGAGGAATGCCCTTTTGTTCTTGGCTTTCGCAGCGTGAATTCTGACATGCCATCCGCGAAAACAAGAGAATAAAGTATATAGCCCTGGATTTTCTTCAATTCTGGTCAAATGAGATTGCGGGATCATAGAGCATCTGCGAAGATGCGTTTGTCCCTACCGGGGCTAATGTCTATAAGCAACATAATCTCTCAATTTCCTTCAAAAGGAAGTGCATATGGGTTGAAACTTATCCGAAAAACAATGACGAATGATGTTCTTTGACTTTGGGGCCAAAAGTCCCTTAGGATGTATTTGAGGGCACCGGGCCTTCTAAGCATAGCGAAGAGTATTTTCTGGATTCAGCGCTCACATGAGCAGTTTAGTACTTATGGGTCCGACCACGGACTCCGAATGACAAAATTATGACCGTTTTAGTGAACATCATCCATTCTATGGCGGTCCTTAAAAGTACTTTATTTTCTCGTGCACTTTTTGCCCTATTGCCCCAAATTTTCTAGTCCTCTATAGAGGATATATCGTTTCCACATATATATTGACCGATGCCAGGAATGCCCTTTCGTTCTTGGCTTTCCGCAGTGTGATTCTGACATGCCATCCGTGAAAACAAGGAGAATAAGGCATATAGCATTGGATTTTCTTCAATTCTGGCCAAATGAGATTGCGGATCATAGAGCATCTGCGAAAGGTACATTTGTCCCTAGGGGCTAATGTCTATAAGCAACATAATCTCTGAATTTCCTTCAAAGGAAGTGCCAATGGGTTGAAACTTATCGAAAACAGCGACGAATGATGTTCTTTGACTTTCGGGGCCAAAAGTCTGCTTAAGGCCGTGTTGAGGGCACTCCGGGCCTCTGGCATAGCGGTAGTATTTTCTGGATTCACGCGTTACGCATGAGCAGTTTAGTACTTATGGGTCAAGCACGGACTCGAATAACAAAATTATGACCGTTTTAGTGAACATCTGTCCATTCTCTGGCGGTCCTTAAAAGTACTTTATTTTCTCGTGCGCTTTTGCTGATTACCCCAAAATTTCTTTTCCTCTATAGAGGATATATCGTTTCCACATATATCTTGGTGATGCAGGAATGCTCTTTTGTTCTGGCTTTCCGTCGTGAGATTCTGACATGCCATCCGTGAAAACAAGAAAATATGGCATATAGCCGCTGGATTTTCTTCAATTCTGACCAATTGAGATTGCCGGATCATAGAACATCTGCGAAAATACGTTTGTCCCTACCGGGGGCTAATGTCTATAAGCAACATAATCCCAATTTCCTTCAAAGGAAGTGCCAATGGGTTGAAACTTGTTTGAAAAAAATGACGAATGATGTTCTTTGACTTTCGGGGCCAAAAGTCCCTTAAGGCCTTGTTGAGGCACTCCGGGCCTCTGGTGCAGCGGGGTATTTTCTGGATTTGCGCTCTTGCCTTGAGCAGTTTAAGTACTTGTGGGTCGGACCACGGACTCGAATGACAAAATTATGACCGTTTTAGTGAACATATGTCCATTCTATGGCGATCCTTCAAAGTACTTCATTTTCTCGTCGCTTTTTGCCTAATTGCCCCAAAATTTCTTGTTCTCTATAGAGAGATATCGTTTCCACATATATATTGGTGATGCAGGGAATGCCCTTTTGTTCTTGGCTTTCCGCGCGTGTGACTTCTGACATGCCATCCGTGAAAACAAGGAGAATAAGGCATATATTGCTGGATTTTCTTCAATTCACGGTCAAATGAGATTGCGGGATCATAGAGCATCTGCGAGAAAGGTACATTTGTCCCTACCGAAGGCTAATGTCTATAAGCAACATAATCTCTGAATTTCCTTCAAAGGAAGTGCCAATGGGTTGAAACTTATGCGAAAAACAGCGACGAATAGCGTTCTTTGACTTTCGGGCCAAAAGTCCTGCTTAAGGATGTATTTGAGGCACTCCGGGCCTTACAGGCATAAGCGAAGTATTTTCTGGATTGGCGCTGCATGTGAGCACTTTGAGTACTTATGGGTCCGACACGGACTCCGAATGACAAAATTATGACCGTTTTAGTGAACATCTATCCATTCTATGGCAGTCCTTAAAAGTACTTTATTTTCTCTTGCGCTTTTGGCCCTATTGCCCCAAATTTTCTAGTCCTCTATAGAGGATATATCGTTTCCACATATATATTGACGATGCGAGAATGCCCTTTT